>RQTK01000471.1:188601-199714 GCA_003991915.1 Elysia chlorotica
TTTTAAATTTTTGGCATCCCAAAGAATCTTAAATGTTGACTATATCTTTCTGTGAAGCCAAGGATTAAATAACTCTCTCTCTCTCTCTCTCTCTCTCTCTCTCTCTCTCTCTCTCTCTCTCTCTCTCTCTCTCTCTCTCTCTCTCTCTTTCCCTCTGTCTTTCTCAGTAAAACCTTAACATAGACAAATGAATCGCCATTGATCTTGAACTTCAGTTTATCGATGCACTGCCTTCAAAATGCGTTCAACATAAAAGCACTTAACCTCGCGCCTTTTTTGAACCACTAAGAATCAAGAGCTACCAAGGGCAGATAAACCATTTTGCCTTGAGGTGTTCACAAATACCCGTCCATCATGTTTGCTGTCAAACCAAGACAAGTAAGAGCGTGATATTAAAAATTATAGATATCTATCTGTGTGACTTATGAGACTTTCGCATTCGATACGCGTATACCAGGGGACACTTAATGGTCTTAATGTTGTTTACTCTCACTTATAATCTGGTTCGCCGCCTATCCATGACTTTAACATCCATCAATATAGCAAATAAGTAAGGTGACCAGGTGTGTGAAAAATCTAACTGGATTTACCCATTCGCTCTGTCTATTAGTATTATCTCCTCACCTCTCTCTATTAATCTATCCATTTTCTTATCTTCCTTGCTATCTTCCCCTACAACTCTGTCTGTCTCTCTCTCTCTCTCTCTCTCTCTCTCTCTCTCTCTCTCTCTTTTGCCACTCTCCCTGTATGTAAATCGATGCTTCTCTCTCTCTCTCTCTACCTCTCTTTCTTTCTCTCTTGCCACTCTCCCTGCCTGTTTGTAATTGTATGTCCCTGTCTCCCCCCCTCTCTCTCTCTGTAATTGTATGTCCCTGTCTCTTCCCCCTCTCTTTCTTTCTCTCACACTCTATCTCTCTCTGTCTCTGTCTCTCTCTCTCTCTCTCTCTCTCTCTTTCTCTCTCTCTCTCTCTCTCTCTCTCTCTCTCTCTCTCTCTCTCTCTCTCTCTCTCTCTCTCTGTCTCTCTGTCTCTCTCTCTGACACTTTCCCCAGTCTGTCTGCCTTCATGGCTGAAACCCCTGACCTTCGATGAGTAAACCATTGTGTTCTGGTGAGAGGACAGTCACAGTCACTTTGCCCTGACACTTCCGTACTTTAAGCCTGAGGCGCGGAAAATCCTTATTATCCAACAGTGGCCAACAGAGTGGACAGACTCGACACGATGCTGTCAGTACAGGCGATCCTGTCAATCACTGCAACAAGAGGCCTGTTGACTCATGCTGACATTCTCAGCGAGATGAGTCTCGGCTGCAGAAAACACAGGCCATCACATTTTGTGATCCCAGAACATGTACAATCATGTACCGGTAAACATTTCTTTGCATAGTACATACATGCATAAGTATACTCAGAAGATTACTGGGTTTTGATCGGCCCACAAGCCCACTCAAAAATATCGTCAAACTGTGCTACCTGTGTTAAATACTACCTCACTTTCACGTGCAACTCAAAAAGGTTTGCTTGTTTCGGTGACTCGGTCTGTGCCGAGGAAGCCTTGGTTGCAGACAACACCGTAATAATATATTACAATTATAATACTGCGTTACCAATGAGCGAAATCGTCACGGAAGGGTTCAGATCGAGTGGTAACGTTGATGGTGATGCTGACATAATCTTTGTGTTTGAAAAATGTTGCTATACTGAGAGAAAAGGAAAAGAGAAATCGGGCAGAGGAATATACAGGGAGATAGAGGGGGCTTAGAGGGAAGGAGATATAGGAGTATAGATTGAGGAGAGAGAAAGAAAGAAAAAGAGAGAGAGAGAGAGAGAGAGAGAGAGAGAGAGAGAGAGATAGATAGAGAGAGAGACAGAGAGAGAGAGAGAGAGAGATTAAACGATACAAGGAGAGAAACCAACAGGTCAACTTCTACTGATGCTACGATCTTGCAAAGACCAGAAGCTAAGCGTTCATAACTGACCACATAGGTTGGAAGGGAAACAAACATTTATTTATTTTGTGTGAGGAAAGGGGCGGTGTGATGCTGATAGACAGATAGGTAGGTATGCGGATAGAAAGAGACGGAGAAAGACGTTGAAGTTGGGAAAACCACGAAAATCGCAATGCTTTTTCAACAGTTTATTCAGTTTAACGCAGTTCTAGCCACTCGTAACATAAATGTATCTAGCTCTAAAGACCTATGTCTACTCGGAGAGCAATACCCATGGTAAGTAAAACCATTGAGAGACCTAGCAGCCTAGCACTGGCAGTTACTGAGCAACTGACTCACTGAGCGTATTGTCCATTGTCCATCCCGCCAACACAACACAGTAGCTGTCAATTCCTCATTATTCCCTCTGTCACGCCAAGTGGATTTACACAGCGCTTTCTTATTAATATGTACATGTATTTGATAGATTGTCTGCGGACTGGTGAACCCTCTTTGTCAGTGGTTTTGTTCGTGTGTCCGTTTTTATTCCCGTTTTACAACCCAAAAAAACTCACAATGTCACATGCTAGCGAGCCTTTCAACTTAAATGATAATGTCGCCTGCATCAATAGTATAATCATACTTCAAACAAATCGTAAGAGTGTTTTTCGGTGCGCTTTGTTGTTTTTGTTCTCAAATCTCCCCTATCTACTAGCACAGCGAGCTTTTTTAAAATGAGATCCTCATAAAATCTATAAACTGTGGTATCATAGCAGGCTATCTCAAGTCTCACGTAGTATCAAGGAAATAATTTAGAATCTGAGGGGGCAATGCCTACGGCCGCGCGGTCCGTGCCAAAATCATATTCACAAAGATAAGCATGTTTGTGACGGGTATGTATTCCCAAATCATCACTCACGCGTATAAACAAACACATGCACACATATACATATCGGGGCCACCGTCAGCAACACTAATTAGACCTACGGGCCCATAACACGCGCTGCTTGCCGCTACCTAACAGTACTAACACCCTGGCGCTGTTGACTAATGACAGCGCGGTGTTGATAGACAATTACAGACCTGCCAGCAGTGGCTGTCAACATACACCGCGGACAAGCTGAAGCCAAAACAGACCTTGGCGAATAATTATGTTGGGACATGAGATTGTAACCGTGTAACCGCGAGACATCGATTGGCAACCAGTGATTGGTTTTGTGCCCCTTGTCTTTCCTAAAGAATCCTAATATATACACTGAGATGTTGACTTGCCGTCAATTCTCTGTAGAGGGAGGGAGAGAATTCTCTCCCTCCTTCCGGGTTTAACTTCTCCTAGGTTCCCCCGGGGGATCCCATACGGCGAATTTCCCGTCAAGCGAAATAATTGAACATTAATAATGAAATCAGTGGTACAAGCTGAGGATCTAGCCTAGGACAAGCGCCTTGCCCAGTGAGCTATATCTATGGCGACTCGTGATACACTCATACAGCCAATGTTTACAGCTTGGCACAGATTGTCGTAAAAAAAACGTAAGAGCTCCTTGTAAAAACTGCCGCCCTCTAAAGCATAGTTTTTCTTACGTCTTCAAAGTTTCCCGAAGAAGCGAATAGAATAAACGTGGAAACACAGTGGATGTCGCACCATCTCGCCCAAGCTTCTCTTTTTTGCAACGAGAATTTATTTCATATGAAAAGTGTTACAGTAAACAGAGAAGAAGCCTAAAAAAAAGCCCGCCTCTTTTGTCGCCTCTCCTCATGGTGCTAGATCTAAGCGCTGCGCTTAGATCTGGCGTCAACAGGTGCGTGGTCGCGCGAAAGTTGACCGGAAATGAAGTAGGCCCGTATTTTGAGCTAGAGGACTACTTCCATTGGATGCAAAACAATTCAGCACCTTGTTGGGCAATCTTTAATCTTTTACAAGCGCGAATAGGCAAGCATGCAATGAGCGACCGCTCTATGTTGTAGTACTCTGTTGACCACCGTGTCAGTGTATCCGCAGGCTAAATTCCAAACCAGCTCCCAAAACCAGAGTGTTTCCTTGTTGGTGTTAATCGCAGCCCTTGAGAAGTCAATTGAGCACAGTTTATTGGCTTACCTTGATGAATAGGCATGTTCCATAGTCAACACTACTGCGACACTCAGATTTAGCAGTAACTAAAAAAAAAGCCCCAGAGCAATGTTGTTTTTCCCGAAACAAATATTGAGAAAGCAGAAAAATATTTTTTTGCATTACAAAACCACCTGCTTGATCAATTTTAATGTACAAATTACTCTATCATAATGGAGTATTATGAAAAATATTACTATGAGACACTTGTCTAGAGCATAAAAGTCTGATTCTAATAATCACTTTACTGCCAACCCATAAAAAAATAAAAAAAAATAATCACTGGGATCTGTGGGTTAAGATCGCAGGAACAGTAGCATACTTAGCCATTCCACGCCATTTCTAACAATATTGATGCCAACTGCTGTTAAAACAGCAACACCAAAGACAATTAAAGAAGCAACCAGTTACAAAAACAACAAAAAACTACTTCTATTACTACTACTACTACTACTACTACTACTACTACTACTACTACTACTACTACTACTACTACTACTACTACTACTACTACTACTACTACTACTACTACTACTACTCTACTAATAATACTACTACTATACTACCAAAGATAATTGAAGGAAAGATATTCTACTCGTGAAATTAGGTGAGGATTTCTAAGAGTGATGTCCCTTGGTAAAACGGGTCAATCCGCAGCAACCGATGTAAACAAAGTTGGAAAATGTCGACGAAAAGGCAATGTTCGGGTGATTTTTGTGGTGCAATAAACTGCACTAATAGTCGAAACAAGCCCCATTGCAAAGAAAAAAAGCTTTCGTATTATACATTCCCACAAGACGAAGAAAGGTAAGATTATGTGCTCCTTATTTTACATCTAGTTTCCCGTTTCATTAGCTAGATCTACGGTAGTGTAGATTGATAAGCTTAGAGCCAAATCATGGCAAATGACATTAATTTTATTGTCTGTAGTTTATAAAACAGATTCTGTCTCCCATTTTAAATTTAAAAGAATGTAAATATTTTAGACCTGCTTATATAGGAGTGTACTTTATGGCATTTGATGCTGGGTAAATTTTTACTCTAATGCAGCATTGCAGTGTAGGGTGGTTTAGTTTCTAGTTGATTTTCAACGTGTGTGTTTAGATTTTCACGTTTTGATGCCATTGAATCATAAAATTAAAAAATAAGTTGTTATAGTTTTATTTGCTTCTTATTTCTTATAGTAGCAAATTTTGACAGAAGATATGTTTATTCCATTAGGTGCAAGGTCTGGATCCAAAATTCCAGACGGCAAGATCTGATGGGGCTATCTGTCACAAATAAGTGTCATAGCATCACATTTGTAGCCTGACAATGTTGCAACCGTCAAGGATATTCTTGTTTTGAAATGTACTATCGCTTCAGTTATTATACTGCTACACTGTGTTACATTTGATAATTTTAAATTGTACAGATGATTTGTATGTCACATAAATATCATCTTTGAAGACATTGACTTTAATTGAGAATGGTATGCATATTTTTTATTGTTGTTTTTATGATGATCTAACAATTAACTTTACTATTAATGTTCATTGCATTTGCTATTTATTCAACTTTAGGGACTATCAATATGATCAATATCTCATGATCTCTTACTGATGACTTTGAAAGAAAAATACAGTTAAAACGTGTCTTGTTATAGCGAAAATTAGAGAGAGAGAGAGAGAGAGAGAGAGAGAGAGAGAGAGAGAGAGAGAGAGAGAGAGAGAGAGAGAGAGAGAGAGAGACTCTCTCAATACATCACAGATGTTGATTAATATAAAAAGAAGCAATTGAATTTGTATTGAAATATTATGTGTTGTTAATTATTTTAACACATGTTTATAAATTAAAACCCGTTAAAATGACGATAATTTGAGTAATAATCAAATAAACTTATTTTGTTTCCACTCAAAAGCGTTTATCCTTTGTTTTTCTTTATTATTGTATCGTAAATTACCCGTCGGCACCAAGGGGCAATAATCGAAAAAATGATCCTCACTCTGTAAATAGGAAAAAACTCCAAGTCGTTTATCTTTCTTTCTACATCTTTGGTAGAACTACGGGCCCATAACGCGCGCTGCCTGCCGCTACCTAACAGTACTAACACCCAGGCGCTGTTGACTAATGACAGCGCGGTGTTGATAGACAATTACAGACCTGCCAGCAGTGGCTGTCAACATACACCGCGGACAAGCTGAATCAAAACAGACCTTGGCGAATAATTATGTTGGGACATGAGATTGTAACCACGAGACATCGAGTGGCAACCATTGATTGGTTTTGGGCCCCTTGTCTTTCCTAAAGAATCTTAATATATACGCTGAGATGTTGACTTGCCGTCAATTCTCTATAGAGGGAGGGAGAGAATTCTCTCCCTCTCTCTCCGGGTTTAACGTCTCCTAGGTTCCTCCAGGGGATCCTATACGGCGAATTTCTCGTCAATCGAAATGATTGAACATTAATAATGAAATCAGTGGTACAAGCTGAGGATCTAGCCTAGGACAAGCACCTTGCCCAGTGAGCTATCTGGCGATCCATGTTACAGCCAATCTTAACAGCTTGGCACAGATTGTCGTAAAAACAACGTAAGAGCTCCCTGTAAAAACTGCCGCCCTCTAAAGCATAGATTTTTTTTTACGTCTCCAAAGTTTCCCGAAGAAGCGAATAGAATAACGAAGGGCATCAGCCGAGATTCAAACCTGAGGCCGCCTGTGCGACAGCTCATTGTACTAACCGCCTGGGCTTTAGGTGCTTTCTATGTATCATGTATCACAAATTGCATAAGCGCCCACCGCGACCCCAGTGACAGGCTCTTTCAGGTCTTCTTAGGATCCAAATAGTCAAATACTGCTTACTTAGCAACGTTTGTGTATCGATCTGATACCAGCGCGTTCTGTACGTGCACAGAGTACCCAGAGAGGGAGGGAGGGAGGGAGAGAGAGAGAGAGAGAGAGAGAGAGAGAGTGATAGAGAGAGAGGGTAGGGGTCAGAGAGAAGGCAGAGGAGACAGACAGACATACAGACAGAGAAACAAAGAGAGAGGGGCGGAGAGAGAAAGAAAGAAAGAGAGAGAGAGAGAGAGAGAGAGAGAGAGAGAGAGAGAGAGAGAGAGAAGAGAGAAACCCTGACCCAGAACTTGGAGCTGACTGATCGATCAGGGACTCTGAGCGCTCTCTCAGCCTTTGAAGTGTACGCCACATAATAACACTCTTAGACAAGCTTACGCAGAAATAACCACACAAAAAAGAAACAAAAATGGGTTGGAAAAAGAAAAACAAAATAGGGAGGGTTACGAAACGAAACAAGCGAGGTTGTAAATGGCATCGATTCAGATTTGAACAAAAAAAACAACAACACGAAACAAAAAACAAAACAGACAAAAAAACAACAACCGGGCAAGGTACATGTATTACTATTAGGTCCCTCCCGTGAGAGAGATCGGGCAGATCGGAGATTCCCTATACATGTATACATGTATATCGATTGCGTGGGCCAATCTCCGCCTCCCGGGTGCCCAGTCGGTTCCCGTCTAGCCTAATTTCCTGCTCCCATCACACGGCCCTGGCTGATTCGGCCTCCCACTTGTGAGGCATGGCCGAGATTTGTGCCGGGGCCTCCGGGGCCTCGTCTCGTGTGAAATGAAGGCTTGTAATCACGTTTCGGCTCACGGCGCCTATCTAACCAAGAGCTTGGAAAACGTTTAATACCCGGGGATATCTACGTGGTTCTCAGCAAGTAGCTCAATCAGTAAGATATCTGCAACACAGTCGTCTGGGGACGAACTGGCCCAAGTGGTAGAGCGCTGTGGTCACCAGTTCAGAAGGTCCGTGGTTCAAATTCCACGATCGATCAAAAATGTATTTACATTCATCCGATTCCGTCTCCTACTGGTTGGATCGGTGTCAGTTTAATGTGGTCGACTGAAACAGGAAGTCTAGGTTTCCCCAACCTATCTCGGGTGTGAAAGCACGTAAAATTGTCAGACGTCAGCATTGGGATCCGTCCACTATCAAGCCTATAGAGAGCTGACTTTGAACGGGAGTGTATTTTTTTTTATTTCCCTCTGAACCGGCGACCTAATCGGACTCAACCCCTAGACATTTAGATAAGAGGCCGCCCGCTCTACCGACTGAGTGAGATGGAGAGAGGAAGGGGAAAGAGAAAACGAAAAAAACAAATAAAGAAGTAACGAAGGAAACAGCCAGGCAATCAAACACTCGGAAACCAAAACTTCGATCGGTTCATCTGGACGAGGCCAGGGGCACCTAAAGCACGCACTGGGCATAGGGTACCACAGGGTAGATAGCTGGGCGCAGGGGGGGGGGGGGGGGCGTGCTGGTGCGGACGATTTGGTTAAAGAGTTTATGTTGACTGGCCAGATCGCAATTCTTGAAACTTAACAAATCAAATAGTTTAAGTTCAAGTATCAAATAAGACGCGAGAGTGCCTGAAAATGTGTGGAAGTAATAAATGATTATATTATAAAGCAGTGCAAACTTAAAGTAACGAACGAAACCTCAACAAGGGTATTTTAACATATAACACGTTTCGGTTTTTTTTAACCTTCTTCAGTATAGAGCGCATTGGTTTTTCAACCTGCGCCGTCATTTTTTACTAAATGGTGAACGGGGCCCAAGACTGATATCTGATATATTTATGTGCTGTCATTCAGGGACTCAGTGCCATTCACAAGGCGGTCTATCTAATAACGTAAATACGGATTTGAACACAGGGCCTCCTAGTAAGAATTCGCGCCCGAGTGAAATACATTGCCTATCAAATAGCTGTATTATTGTTGTAGTTATCATTATTACATGTATTAATATTCTTATTCTTCTTTTTCTTATTATTATTCTTCTTCTTCTATTATTCTCTTATTATTCTTCTTCTTATTCTTCTTCTTCTTCTTCTTCTTCTTCTTCTTCTTCTTCTTCTTCTTCTTCTTCTTCTTCTTCTTCTTCTTCTTCTTCTTCTTCTTCTTCTTCTTCTTCTTCTTCTTCTTCTTCTTCTTCTTCTTCTTCTTCTTCTTCTTCTTCTTCTTCTATTATTATCATTGCTTCATGTAGCTGTATTATTGTTGTAGTTATCATTATTACATGTATTAATATTCTTATTCTTCTTCTTATTATTATCGTCTGCTTCTATTATTCGTCTTTTAGCCGCCTGCCCTCGCGAAAAGTCAGTCAAAGAAGGGTGAGGGATTTGGGCTGATGTACAGCCCTGCTGGAGTGCTGGTATACGAGTCGATGCCCAAGACACGTAGCATTGAGGCTTAAGATGACGCACAGGAGAAAGTTCTTTCTTCTCCCCGGGACAACGACTCTCCGGTGCCAGGGTCACTCAGACCGTTGTTTACAAACACCAAAGTGGCTCTTGAATCCCGCTGACTAGCACTAACACCCTCGACGACTGACTAACTGTATACTAACACTCTCGACGACGGACTAACTGTACACTAGCTCCTCGACGACTGACTAACTGTACACTAACACCCTCGACGACTGACTAACTGTACACTAGCTCCTCGACGACTGACTAACTGTACACTAGCTCCTCGACGACTGACTAACAGTACACTAGCACTCTCGACGACTAACTGACTACAATCTAGCTCCTCGACGACTGACTAACTGTACACTAGCACCTCTCGACGACTGACTAACTATATACACTAGCACCCTCGACGACTGACTAACTGTACACTAGTAGCCTCGACGACTAACTAAATTTGCACTTGTACCCTCGACGACTATCTAACTCCTCGACGACTGACTTACTGTACACTAGTAGCCTCGACGACTAACTGACTGCAATCTAACTCCTCGACGACTGACTATCTGTGCAGTAACTACTCGACGACTAACTTTACACGAGCACCCTCGGCGACTGACTGACTGCAATCTAACTCCTCGACGACTGACTAAATTTGCACTTGTACCCTCGACGACTGACTAATAGTACAGTATTGAGTAACTACTCGGCGACTAATTTTATACTAGCACCCTCGGCGACTGACTGACTGCAATCTAACTCCTCGACGACTGACTAACTGTACACTAGCACCCTCGACCGACAACTTACTCACGTTTATGCTCTCGGTTTAAAACTATAGTACCCGCGCGGACAGTGGAGAAACAAGCAACGTGCAAACCACTGTGACAACAATACAGTGATGACAGAATGCAGACTGAATGGCCCACTCAAACGGTTACTGATTCATCATCGGGCCATTGACAAGCACTTTGAGAACTAACACGCTAGATTCCCACACACGTTTTAATTCTACACGCTGAAGTGAAGAAAACATCAATAGTTGACCAATACGATCGATTGTTAGATGAATTGTAATTAGACTATTCGCATCATCGGGCCATTGACAAGCACTTTGAGAACTAACACGCTAGATTCCCACACACGTTTTAATTCTACACGCTGAAGTGAAGAAAACACCAATAGTTGACCAATACAATCAATTGTAAGATGAATTGTAATTAGAATATTTGTTTAGATGGCAATGAAAGACGCTAAGGAGATAGAGTGACAAAGATAGAAAATGAAGAAGGAAAGAAACAGAAAGAGCAAGACAAGCAGTTACAAAAATGCAGTGTGTAATAACTAGGAATTAGTAGAAAAAGGGGGGGGGGGGGCGCAAAGATACCATGCACAGCCGACCAGAGTAATACATTGTTAGTGACGATTTATAAAAAAAAAAAGCATGACACAAAGAGACTTAAGGAGAGAGTGAGAGAGAAAAAGAGAGGAAAAGAGAGGAAATGGAGGAAAAAAAAGTGAGACGGAGACAGACAAACAAACAGAGGAACGAAGCGAAAGATAAATTTAAAGGAAACACATACATAAACAGAGCTAGGGGCCTGGGGACTGATAGATCAACAGCTGAATGAATGTGGATGTTTGCGTGGGCCGCACGGCGGGGAAGGGGGAATCCAATCAGGACACTGACAGCGCACAACAACACACACACTCGGGGGCCCATCAATTATGGACACTGCACGCTCAAACGGAGAGGGAGAGAGAATGGGGGGGAGAAAGAGAAATAGGGAGAGAGAGAGGGGGGGGGGGAAAAATAGGGGGGGA
>RQTK01000471.1:199725-243288 GCA_003991915.1 Elysia chlorotica
AAGAGAGGGAGAGAGAGAGAGAGAGAGAGAGAGAGAGAGAGAGAGAGAGAGAGAGAGAGGGAGAGAGATACAGACAGAGGTGACGCGAAGATAAATATAAAGTAGACAAAGACATTAACAGACAGACAAATTCAAGAGAGAGAGAGAGGGAGGGGGAGGGAGATTGGATAAAAATCGAGTAAAATGTTTTGACACACACGTACAATAAAAAGAACCAATTTATCGTTGTTTTTGTAGCTTTCTTGATGTTTCATGTGAGTTTTTTTAGGGGGGGGGGGGGGGGGGGGGGGGGCACATTTTGAAGTAAGTGGCACAATTTTGAAAACGACCATTCTGACGTTTGTGTTCATAAATCTGTGTGTGGCGAGTATTTCATGCGCGTCACAGAGAGAAACTCTTTACTTAGAAAAACCAGGCGCAGTTGTTTTACACAGCGTTTGATTGTGTTTTTCTGTACCTGGCAATCGGATCAACGCATCTTTTACTACTTTTTTTTTTTTATATATATCTGTTTGTCAGTTTTCTTTTGTTTTCTATTTTTAGATATCACTCTCGTCTGCGGAGAGAGTGACAAAGTTCGCCTGTGGTTATCCGATTTTTTCTTCTATGTCACAACGGGAGGGAAAGACTTTGAGAGGTTATCAGTGATTCGGTGTACATGATGTATTGTAGCGACCTTAAATAGACGTTTATATTTGAATATGTAGAGGCGGTTGGAACTGGCAAAATCAGTTTCATATCTAAACAAGCATTGATTGGTTGAGGGGTTAAATACAAAATGTTCAGTCCTCAACAACAGCGGTGATTAAAAAAAAAAAGCTTAAAAACTACTTTAGATTAATTTGTTTGTCACATTTTCAGTGTCATTATCCTAGCTAGATTGCCATCGTGTGTAGGACCCTTTGGTTTGGGAAACCTAGGAGATATAAAAGTAGTATCAGAGATCATGAACTAGCGCTCTGCCCGAGTCCCTGACCAAAGCATTCAAATGTAACAACTTGAGAATGATTCCGTCAACCATTTAAAACTCAGCTTAAACCACTATTTTTCACTCAATCAATGCTGTATATTCCCTTTTGATACTTAGGTCAGAAAATAATGATAAACTCTAAGTCACCCCTGAATGGTACAGCATTATAAGTAATATGAACATGACAAGCCTTAAAACACGCCCATCCATTCCACCTCTTGAGTAACTTATCCATCTCTGGAAATGCACCTTAGGCTTATCCACCTTCTTAAATTTTTTATTGAAAATATGTGAAAATTTCGGAGACATACATGTCTGCAAACTCATCTTTTCTTTTATTTAAATAAAAAAAACCTGACCGATCACTAAGTCTTATTCCAAATTGCAAAAATAAGATTATAATCATAATAAATGCAATGGTTTTTCCTTCCCTCTTTTTTGATACTTTATACAATAGAAATCAATCATACTTGTACAGTAACCCCTTAGTTTGTTGGTTCTACATTTTAACAGCACAGATTCGTAGCAATTATGATTGGTAAGCATTTTGGACAGGTAGTGTGTTTTGTTTGGGGTTCCCTTCCCCAAGCTTCTATGAAGTCAACTCTAACAGGTACAATTAAATTCAAACAGCATACCCTTTGATCGATTCAGTAACTTAGGCCTAGAGTTTTTGGAAGCCGTAGTGAAAATCTAGGGTTAGAAATTGTATTTAGGTTCAATAAAAAGGCTCATAAATATGTATTTATTAAACAATTCAAATTTTAATCCATTGAAACTGTCCCTGTGTGTGTGCAAAGTGGTTTCAAATGAAATTCACCATAAATCTGCTCTTACTAGAACTTAGCTTTTCAATCAGTCTCTTGCTCAAAGAGCTCGAGACTAGATCTACAAATGTTTTTTCGCAGTGACTGAGAATAGAGTAGTGCACATCTGGAAAAGGATCAAGATCAGATCATATCTAAATTTGGATTGAAAAAATCAAAACGTAACACTGACAAATATCCATTTACAAGTCTAAATTATCACCAATATTGATTATTCAGTCTTTTCTTCCCACAAGTTTCAGGTACAGGATATTTTTACCCAAGTCGTGCAACTATTTTTAACTCGGTATCAAGTCTTAAATATTCAACTGTAATTCATTTTGAACATTTGAAACCACCTAGATCTTAGATAGACTGTAACTGCAAAGCCGAAAAATTAACAGATTTCTCCCTCAAGGGAAATTTTGGTTTCTAGAGTGGATCTAGATATCTAGATTCTAGTGGATTGATATCGATTTGAAACCAGTCTACATTGCTATGAATTAAATTTTTACTAATTATTATGACCATCACTGAAGTTTTGATCACTTCTCAAACATATCTAGATCTAATATCTACTTTAAAGAATTAGAATGTAAAGGATATAATGGAGATGCAGGATAATCAAGGATTCACACACAAAAGCTTGTCTTAGGATTGCAATAAAAAATAATGTTAATTGTACCTCTAAATCTAGTCATTCTGACTGTTCATACAATGAGGCCTGAGGGTGACGCCCCTTTTTGAAGGCCTCGCATACGATTTAGATGTACAATAATTTGAAATCAAACAACGCTAGAGCGCCCTAATCGTCTCAAAAAGCAAATTTAATCATTCTATGGAACAACGTATAAAGAGCTTTAAATATTCATCCAATGAAGTAAAAATTTGTTTTAAAGAAAATTGGGTTTAAAAGCTTAAAAGCTGAGCAGGAAGTCCTCTTACCTGCCAACGAAGTTCTCAAGCACACTACTTTTTCCAGCACTTTGGCTTCCAACCACAGCAATTTGGGGAAGATCTAACGATAATGGTACTCCGAGTGAAGCAAATACATCTTGTAGTTTGTTCACTTTAGGAATCAATTGTTCCATTCCAACGTTGCCCGACATTTTGGTGAATTCTTGGAGATGATTTCTCTCACAAAAATGTAGCGGTCATGGCGGAAGAAATAATACGTGACGTCACGTCGCTTGTAACTTGGGGTACATAAATAAAACAAAACATACAGAAACACTAGATACGATTGACAAAATTAGTATAAAATAAACAATTGTCACTATGTTTCAAAACAGCACAAATTGATTCTAGTATAGTCGAAATGTATTTGATAATACGGAAGTTAAATCATTTTTTAACAAGATTGTTGCTATTCTTTTTTTAGTGGTATAAGCGAAAAACATAAATTAGTCACAAGAGGGTCTTAAAAAGTCGTGACTGGAATATCTACGAATAACATAATTAGCCAATCCGCCCCTGCCTAAAAGTGGTGCCTTGTGTCATACTGCCTTGTAGGCTAATAAAAGAAATATGAATCAGTCGATCGGCTAGTTTAAAATCCTTCAACTCCCTTATAGACGCATTTTCTTTTGTATTTGTTCATCGATACTTATAAATCACTCCATTAGTGGCTCAATTCATTAATAAAAGCATCCCCAATGACCCAATACACTTAAGTTATAGGCCGATGTCTGCTTCTTAACAAAGCCTAAAACTTGTGTATTTCATTTAAAAACAAAAAATCTTTTCACTTCAGCATGATAACATGGCCTATTTGACTATGACTGAAATTATTTTGCTGGATATTTTTATTGCTTCATATTTTGTTTTAAATATATGAGCACCATTTTATTAACGCATTTTAAGCTGCTGATTCAAACCTTATCCTCTTCGGTTCGAAAAGTGATTACTTCTTCCTTCTTCAAATTGAATTGCTGCTCTAAACTAGAATGAGAGAGGTTGTCTAAGAATCGAATGCGCCGATGTGAACTGAAGCAATTCCTCTCTACGTAGTTGTGAAGCGACCGATCACGACCAACTAGAGATCCGTTATGTGTAATGCAAAATCGTGACGAACCGCACCTTTTATATACATTCTATCCTGTGTAAAGGGTGTGGAGGGGGGATGATGGGGTGATAAAGTTGTGATGTGATGGGATTAGGATATCGGAGATTGAGGGGAGAGGGGAGGGAGTTATAAAAAGAAAAAGGGGTAAAGGGAGAAGAAATAGGAGATGGAATAATCGGCGGAAGATGAAATACCGTACTCAATAAACGGACAGAATTTTATTTTGAAAACAGCTGTCCCTTGGTTAAATTAATATGATATCATCTGTACTATATTTCTAGACTGTAGGGCCTTTGTAATTTCGAGATAGGCATTGGTCAATACATTATCTTATGTGCACTGTTTTGCGAATCAAATGGATAAATAGGCCTACCGATATGAGCAATTTTCTCCAGATTCTGTATGTTGTTAGGTTATATTGTAGATTGTTGCTCTCTCACAGTGTATAAAATGTAGGCCTATCGATTGTTTTGGGTGCCTTGGTCGTGTAGATTTCACAGCTAAGTCCAATTTAAAATAGAAGGCCCGTAGCTACATATGTTGAATGTAATACAGTAATTAAAGTCACTCTTATGAACTAAAGTGAAAAATTAATGTGGTGACACGGGTAACAAATCAACAGTCTTAGATAAGTCATAGTAGACCTACATGTACCTAAAAAAAAAAACCGCAATGAAAGATAAAATTGTCATTTTCTAATAAATACTTATGTAAACCAATAATGTTTCTTTTTGAGCTACCACACTTCACCACATTGCGTTGGAAGGACACGTTTTGAGTCTTTTTTAGTCTCATGACCAATCAACATAACAACCTATTTGCCAACGTCGGGCTATAAGAAAAGAGTCGACCAACAATTTAACCAACAAACAAACGAAACTCAGCCATTAAGCTGTTGACATAAACCTATTATAAAAATGTACATGTATACAACATCTTTGGCATAAACCAATAGGCCTACTGATCAGTAAACCACTCACAGCGCATGACGTGGCCAACCCGCCGGTAAAAGGAAAATACTAGGAGAGACGTGAATTGGTTGCTTAACGTCCAACGTCAGTGCTGTAAAGATTATACTCTGGACGGGCTCCGAGGCTGATGTATGACATGACAATCTTTTGTGCTGCCACACACGAGTCACACGAGAGAGACGGAATACTAAGTGGCTCCACGGTAGAGCTGGCGGCTTCTAATCAAAAGACTAGAGGTTCAACAACTGCCTTGATGGGTTGGTGTTAGCGAAAAAATTGCTGGTCTCTGGGGTCCCATCGTCGTGAAGGATCTTCTTGAGAATTATGAGTGTGTGTGTGTGTGTGAGAGAGAGGGACAGAGAGAGAGAGATTACTGTAACAGGTTTGATGGAAAAAAAAAAGAGACAAAAAACATCAACAACTGGACAACTCCCTCTAAAAAAAGATAAATATAATGTAAATATAAAAAAATACATGTAATAACAATACATTGTGTACTAATACATATAATAATTATGCATACAGTTAATACAAAGATGAAGAAGAGGACCATTCATCTGAAACAACAACAACAAAAGAAGAATACTGAAATTGATAAATTAAGCCAAAACAAAAAAAAAACAAAAAAGAATTTCACTTGTTCAAATTATAACGAAATATTTATTCATCTTTCATCAGTCATGACATATAATTATTGTACCATAATTGGATAGGGCACCACATTTTTGTTTGTTTTGTTACAGCCTGTGTCCTTTTGTTGTTGTACAAACAAACAGAGTTGAGAAAGACACTCTTCATGGTCAAGAAAGATTAAGTAGGTAAGTAGGTTCCACGCAAAAAGAAGAGCGAGTGAGCCACCACAGATTAAAACAAAAAAGGCATCATAATAATTTTATCATAAGCAGAGGAGAAAATATTAATTAATAAAAAGAAAGGTTTTACTCAATCAAAGTAATCAACAATGGAGTAAAAAGACTTCAAATTACATGTATCTGGTATGATCACTATGCACTGTAATGCAAAGAGTATGCATAATAAGGGGAAAGAAAATGCATTGTGATGAAAGCCAAACTAGTGAGTTCATGATCTTAAAAGTGCAAGATTTTCTGAAAACAAAATAAGCTCCCCCAGAAGCTAAGTCGTAGATGAAAATATATCAATAAAACTTTAAAAGGAGGGAATGGAAATAGTGCCAAATACAAAAAGGCATTTTCATCAGTTTAATGTTTAACTTTTAAATAAGTTAAAAAAAAAGAACAAACAAAGTTTTTGACTTTGAGAAACAGCTTACATATTGCAAATCCCGTACAAACCAAATGCTTTTAATTATACAATGTATACTCCATACATGATTGATTTAAAAAGTTTGTGACATGATGATGTATTTGCTAATAAATGGCATGTTGTATATCATAAATATGGTCAGAACTGAGGCAATGGATTTTAAAATACTATGTAAGCTGTCATAATAACTAAATAATTAAAGTCGATGATTTGGATTTAGATTTTTTTTAAAAGAGAGAGAGATTCCTTTTGCCACCGAAAAGTTGATGCATGATTTCTTTATATCTCAGTTGCCTCACAATGTAACACACATACAAGCAAAATGTAAACCATAAAACTGGACAAGATGTTAGAAATATGGAAACTTAATAAAAATTAAAGCAGTTTGTAGATTTCTAATTTTTTAAGTTTTAGAGTGAAAATTTGTTGACATTCAAATAATCAGCCATAGCCCGAGTATAAATCATACGGGTGATAATCCTTCTAGTTGACTATCTATGGAAAAAAAAACAACAACAAACAAACAAACAAATAAAAGATGACTCTAATCTCATAGAAACAACACAAACCTATTAAAATTGTGATTGCCCAAAGATTTTTTTGACTTTTCTGGAAACATGAGATTTTTTTAACAAGCAGAATCATTAACAAATCTTTGGTGTCATTAATTTTATAGTTGCTAGTAAACATTCTTTTTTCTGGTCAAAATAGCTTAGACTATTTTTTGCAACCCCTCAGTTGTTCTCTCTAGTCCACTCAACGCATGTCAATATCTCGTCTTGATTGCTGATCGGTAGTGTACTAAAACTAACAAGGTACAATTCTATACAATCATTACATTCTGACACCACAGAGCTATGGTAGCTCAGTCAATTAATGCTTGAGACTAGCAAGCAGAAGGTCTCTGGTTCAAATCATTTGGAGTCTCTGACTTTGAATAGGATTCTGTAGGAAACCTTAGGGAGGTTACATTCACCAAGGATTAGTAATTTTCATGATTGATCACAGTATATTGTTGACTTGCAGGCACATTCTCTTGAATTTGCTTTAGAATCCAATCCGTCCAAGAGTAAGAACCCGTTTGTTATCACAGTATTTAATCAGGAGTGGGTTCTTAGTTGGCCATGATCACTGAACTCATTTTTAAATTCAAAATCCAACATATGTCCATATATTGAAAAAAAAGAACCAAAAAGCTCTTGGGAGCTATGTATTGGAGTTGAACCAATTTCTTGTGTTGCTAAGTGAAATTTGTCAAAAACGATTTATCACAGATAACATACAAGCATTTAGAAGCAAAAATACACATTATGAAAAGCTTAACATCTTAGAATGGAAGATTGATATTGTATTGTTATGCAATAATTAGTGTCACCCAAATGTGTGGCTTTACCCTTCTACAACTTTCATACTAATTGAAAAGAAAAACTCAGCCATAATCACACTTTCTTTAACAATACAAAAACCACAAAGGCCTGACACACATATACAGGTAGGAAAATTTTATACAAGTATATCTCCAACAATCTGATACCACACTAAATAATAGGTGTTAAAAATAAAACTGTGTCTAAATAAAATTGTTCAAAGCCTTTCTCAACAGAGGGTCTAACTAAGAACCTCTTATATGTTACCTTACACAGGCACAGAAATGACAAAAATAAATAACCGTCCTGTCTTTAAAAGAGCAAAATATTCATGAAAGCGGCAAACATGATATGATTTCAAGATTCTTATTTATTGATGATATACTTTATTTTCTCCTATTGACACTTCATTTTTTTTCTACAATTTACGAGGCCCCTATTCACTAACATGATAACATGATTACACAAACATAAAATATGGAACTTATTAAAAATGAAAGGCAACAAATTCTACAGCTGCGCTTTCTTATTGCAAGCAACAACAAACTTTATGTACCATAATATTGGAAAAGCAATACAAAGTACATACATAGATTTATAATTAGCAGCATGTTTGATAAGAACAAACATTACTAAATGCAACAAAAATAATTTGGTGGAATATTCCTTAAAATGTTTCCGTCCAAATAATATGTCGGAGAAAAACATATGTATATTTATCACATCATTATTGCAACAAAAAAAACAAAGCTTTCTTGTCTAAAGGTTCAACATCACATAATCCACTTTATCTGCAACTCTCTTACAGCCAGTTGTTGAAATTTCCAGACCAGCTACAGATTTAAAAGTGAGTTCTTCAAGAATCCTTGTCACAGTTTCACTGTCAGTGGAGAGCCTCTTAGCTACAAGATCCCTCTTGATACATTGTACTACATGCTGACGATCCAGGGGAAGGAAAGGCACATAAGCATCAATGAATCCCTCTCTGTCAAACGGAAAATTCCACATGTTTTCATCTTCAGAGGAAAACAAAGATTGGAATTGGGCCAGTGATGCCTTATCTCGCTTTCTATTTTCAATGGCCAATTGGAAAAATAAGCGATTTATATCTGTTGCATAGGAGTTTGAAAGTAAAAGAATAACTGTCGGGGTTGCCAGATGACAGGGCTGTGAGAGAGCCTCAATAGCTCCAATGATGCCTTCAGTCACAGGGGAAAAGGCTTTGTCCATTTCATCTATTATGACAACGTTCACCAGGCAATCTGTGTTGTTTGTCACCAGCCAGTCTTGAATGATTTTACCATATTTGTACTCCATAGCTTCATGCGGAAAGTGCAAGGGTATAACAATATGGTTTACCATACTATGTTGAAAACTATCTGATATGATTCTGCTGATAAAGTTCTTTCCCACCCCTGTCCAGCCATGAAACGAGAGAACTAAAGGTTTGCATTTTGTAGCTTTACTCCTCTTATTATCATGCTCATCAACATTTTGATCTTTTCCCTGAAGTTTGCTAAAATAATGATCCATTTCAGAAGGAATTATTTCTGATGCAAAATGCTGACCAAAAACCAATGTTTCTAGATCAGTTTTTAATCCTCTTGAATCGAAATGTCTGCTCTGTCGACACTTTTCTTTTTGTAAATTGAGGAAATACGCAGCTGCTAAATAAATCATTCCACAAATAAATATGACCTTAACTATGCTGAGTATCACACTGCAGCAAGATTGAATACATGACGGTTTTTCTCTGCGAGAATGAGAAGGGAGGGACTTGCTTGGTGTCTGGTTCTTTAACGTTGCTGACTTGGAATGTTTTCTGTGAACAAGACCTGAGGACAACATGACACGTCCTTTTTCTGGAAAATGAGAAAAGGTTTGATCATCCTCAGGGATACCGTAACTTGTTTTCGTCCCTTTTTTAGGTGTCATCACCGCTGTCACTGTAGGCATGTTGCTCTGTTCCTCAGTACAATTATTGTTTGGTATTTGATCCGGCGCAGTCCAAGATTCAGGCAGGTCCTGATTATATTTTGTTGGGCTGGTATCAACATCCATGTCTGATATGTTTGAAGATGGGTTGGACTGGTGATAACCCACTTGCCAGTTTAAGGTCTCTTCGGGGTCTAGATCCATTGGCTCCATGACTGTGTCCAGTAGTTTTTGTTTGTTGGAATGACTGCAATTGAGGTACAAAAAAAAAAGATGTGCGTTAATAATTCACAGGCATGTAAAACTGATTATTTCAAAAGTACTGCCACTTTGAAATTATCAATGATTAGTACAGTCGTGTTTTACAGATGTACATTTACAACTTATTTAAGCTAAAACTATAATACATGTATACATTAAAAGTACTGCTCATAATGCCAAACATGTGTCCACATAACATAATGTTACCCTGGAGTGGTTAGCATGGCAGTAGGCTATTGTGATGTCAGGAGATGGGAGTGGGCATCTGCCTCAAATTAGTCATTTACAATACTTATTTCTCAGGGACCTCTTTGTGGTCAAAACTAAGATGCTGACCAAAAGTTGAAAGGTTGACACATTAAATGTGACTAATGTACCAATGTCATCCACAGTGTTCTGCCAATGCTGCTTCTATCATCTATTTCATATTTACAGTCTCTTCTAAATCTAGCCACTCAGTTTTTGTGAGAAGAAAGCCTAGCAATCAACCCTTTTCTCTCTCCTCTCCACAGGCGACAATGGAGTGCTGCTAAGTTTAGCATTTAACTGTACCACTGACAGTCTACTAAATTAATAAAACGAACAATGAAAAGATAGCCCATAAAAATACTTTCACACACGTTTAAAAAGAAAAAAAAAGAAAACTTAAATCATGAATAAATTGTTTTATTGGTTCACTAACCTGTTCCATCCACTATCACACAAGAGAGGTTACATAAATTTTGATTAAGATCTATTCTAGTTTTTATATCCAGTTTTAACATGTACATTTAAATATGTATCTGCTGAAAGTAAAAACCATATAATAATGTGTACTAAAATACAAACCTTAGATTCTATTTGTTTTTCAGTTCGCTGGACTTAGTGGGCAACGTAGCGGAAATAATAACCGAAAGTGAAACCAGAATTTACTGGAAAGAAAGTGAAGTCGATTCAAGTTTCACCGTCAGCTATGTCGTAAACAAACAAGAGATTTTAATTTTCTGTTTGTTTTCACTTCTTTTCCTAAAAAACATCTGTATTCATTAAGAGGTGCCAAAAGATCAATTAAAAAATATAATTTTCATGTTCATATAAACAAAATCATAAACGGGGAACATGTATATAATCTATTTACGACATACCTAAGAATGAAAATAGGTTAACCACAACATTTAACCGGTCTCTGATTGGCTGATATTTTTGCATGTTCGAAATTTGAAGATGTAAACAAACCAAAGAATTAAGCGACGTCGCATGTCGCCAATGGTGTGGTGTCCTCACATCAAATAAGGTTTGGATTTTAAGACAAACTTCTAATCTAAATTTAAATAGATCTTGAAAAATGTTCTAGATCTTTAGACATAGATCTAGATTTATATTTGTTCTTAATATATCCAAACATTATTTTTTAATGAAGAAAACTTACATGTATGTACAAAGGTTAAATCTAGTTCTAGATTTAGATTTAGAGGACTATCTAATGATCCTGGTTGTTAAATGATTGTGTCTGGACCAATCGTCAAGATCTAGATCTAGATTCTTAACATTCTACTAAGTCCAAGTCTAGATGATTATAATAGACTGAATTCAATAATTATTATCTTCATATCATTTATCGATTGGTGGGTTTTGTGTTAGGGAGTGTGTATTTTGAAATCAATTGGCACTCCTTGAGTTTTGTGGTCCCTAACCTGTGGGTGATCAAATTGCTTGGTGGGCGGGATTGGAGGGGTGGGTGGGTAAGATTCGATTACATCGGAGTTAGTCAACCTGTGAAGAGAGAAGAGAGAGACAGACACTAAGACAGGCAGAAATTGAGAGATAGAAAGTTTTCAATTTGTAATGAATGTTGGTTTATATTGTTATATTTTTATAATTACAATATGCTTCACTTTTATTTCATGAATTATCTCGAAATTCCTCCCTCAATGTTCTGAATTATTGTTCATTAAATTTTATATAAATAATTGTTTCACAAATGGTAAGTCAGTGTTATTAAGCAAACAATTGAGCTATCTTACTTTAGACTTGCTGATCAATATGTGTATTTATGTTTTAATAGAAATGGCCAAAAATCCGGCACAGTCTCCCATGCGCCGAGGGCGAAGGTCCTGGTTTGATGCTCCGCCTTTGACGACCTTGAACTGTTCAGAGGACGGCGAGCTGAAGCCAGCTCGTAAAAAACGCAGTCTGGATTCTGTGGAAAATTTGACGCTGACTCACTTCACTTCATCTCCCAGAATTGACTTTGGTTCTGTAGTTTTGGGAAAAAACAAAATTCGCACACTGCTGATTCGCAATCCTCACGACTATGAACAAGAGGTCATTGTGGAAAGGTTTCCTTACAAAAAGAATTTTATGATTGAGGAAGATAGGTCAGTATCAATATGGGTTTTTTTTAACTGTTGTTTGTAGAAAACTAAAAAGAAGTGTATGTTAGAGATCATTAATTGGTAGCGCTGAAAAAATAAACTTCTATTAATCACTATATCTTTTTAGTAATTTAAGGCAATGGCAAAAGATGAAAAATCACATTAGCCCTCTCAGTTTAATTAAATTAATGCATGGTAATGATGCCTAATCTAAGATCAAGAAGGGCACCAGGGCCTTATAATAATAGTAATAAAAAAAAAGCTTAGTGTTAGAAAAGGCATTTGAATTATTAGGATACACATTTAGAGTTATAAATAATTGTCGAGAAAATTCTGACAAACTTCAGAAGAAAAATTATGTTATATTTAAAAGTGCATGCATTTTTAATATCAAGATTTATTCTATGGAAACATTTACCATCCGACACTTAGTAGAACATGTCATAATTATACTACAATATTTGACTGAGAGTCACTTTAAGCTATTACTTAGTTAAGTCTTTGTCATGTGTCCAATACATTTTCAAACAAAATTTTTTTAAAAAGTCACTCTCTCTCTTTTACCAAAATCACCTGTATTTACCGTAACAGGTTTTCAGTGCAACCCGGTGAGGTGTATAGCCTTGAGATCACATGGACACCAGAAGAAGCTGGCGGGGTGCGGGAAATGATACAATTCCACATAAATGAAGTCTTCAGGCTGCAGGCTTTCTTGTTTGGCTTAGTTGAACAACCAAAACAGCTGAATCGTAGAAGGGTAACTATTTTGATAATGCAAGAAGTACAATGAAATTGATAAAAGTCAATATTATTTAGCAATATAGTGTCTGAATTGATATCCATTGCAGTTGGCTTTTTTTTTTGTAATATGTAATGCTTACCTATACAGTACAACTCAGTCTATTTTGTTTGAGAAAATTAAGTTAAGAAAAGTATTGCACCTCATTTTGTGAAATTACAACTAAAATTACTTTAAAAATAAAAATGTTAGTCACTATGTTTCCAAACAATCATCAGGTATAGTTTGAAAATAAATGATGTCTTTTTTCTTTTCTTTTTTTTTTTCACTGTACTAGAAAAAGAATGGTCTTGGTCCCAAAGTACGGCAACAAAGCATCCTGCAGACACCTGCTCTGGCGAGTATCAAGTCAAGCTACAGTCCACAGCGCAGTGAAGATGCCAGGAGGAGAATTGAAGAAGCTGATGCGATAGAGCATGAGAAAAACAAAGAAAACTCTGGACATTTTTTGAAAAATGACAATAAAGTTGCATATGCCACGGCTAAGGACAGCATCACATTTCAGAAAGGCACCAGTAAAGACAGTGACCAAGAACGTCACAGATCAAGCCTGGCGGAGCAGACAGAGAGCGAACACTTGGCACATTCGGAGCACAAAGCTGTGACTACGCCAACTCCGCTGGAGTCTACGGCGATAATGGTCAGACAAGAGAAGGGATTGGCCTCAGGCGAGATGAGGAGCAGAAAGCAGTGGAAGGGCATTTCCGACGGCACGGCTACTATTCTGAACACCATGAGCCCCATACCTTTAAATGAAGGAAATGAGCACGGAATCACAGTTGACTCATACTATCAGCCAAATGACACATCTGTTTTTAAACAGGCAAAGGTTAACACTTCAGAACTGTTGCACCCAAACGCAAGAACTGAAACTTTTGCAAAACCATTTTTACCATCAAATGCTGGAAATCCAAAATTTAAACATACTGACAGAAGATCCACCACGATGTTGCCCTCAAGTGCTTTTACTTCTAATGTTGGGAGCCTCATGCACCCTGACTTGACACCAGAAAGAAACGACAACTCTTGTAAAGAAAACACCTACATGGTGAGCAAGGCCAGCCCACTGATTGATTCCCATGCATCTCTCCCAAAGGCTACAAACGTCACCAAAATAATCCACACATCTGCAAGGTCTCCAACCAAGAAGTCCCCTAACACGTTCAGACTGTCCCCCAGCACACCGTCCCGTCAGCGTGACGCAGTGGGCGGAGTGTTTTCTGGAGCCTCCCCAAACACCATGCTCAACGAATCACTGTCTCTCATCTCCGACATGAAAGTGCCGGACCTGGATGGCAGTGTGCTGAGGGCGTATGAAGCTGATGAAAGTGGATCCTCTCCGCGTAATGAGGTCAACGCCAGCCTTAACTGCAGCATCATCCCTCAGGGCATGGTGAGCCCAGAGTCTTTCCTGGAAGACATGAGAAATGCCAGCATCAGTTTAAGCCACAACGATTGCTTGGAGGCCAACAGCACCAGCACCCCAAACCTGCCTAACGGCGGCAACCCCACAGCTGATCCAAATGGGGCCAGTGCTTTCTCAAGCTCGATTTCAGGTACCCCTAACAAACCCCGCCCACCCAGTACTCGGTTTGGTCCTAAACGTAGATCTTTTACTTCGTTGTTTCAGAAGGAACAAATGAAAAAAGTGGCGGCAGCAGTGAAGGCAGTTAAACATGATAAAGATGGATTGGAATCTGTCACACAATCATCTTGCAAAGCTTTGCCTCAAAAAGGATCACAGACTGTACGTTCAAAAAATGGGAAACAAGTCGCTCCAAGCTGTCGCACTGTGTCCGGCCAGGGTGGGAAGATACAAGTATCTAAAACACTGGAAGACAAAAAGAAGAAAAGATCCCCACCTCGGATGAAGAGTCCCACCAAACGGTTGAGAAAAGAGCCTATGGCAAAACAAATTGGCGCTAAGTTCAAAGTGCGAAAGGAAAATTGTCTCAATGAGTCAATTAGTGAAGTGGGGAGACAACCTTTCCTCTCTTCAAACCCTGATCCAAAACTTCGCCAATTTGATTCACATACAGTCGTAAAAAGCAAGTCATTCGAGAGCAGCAGGGTCACTAAAAACGTTTCTGACAATGTAAAGAACCAGTCCCATTATTTTCCAGATTTATTTTCTGATGACCATGATTGTGTCAATGCTGATACAAATAAGGCATCTCGTCAGACCCGCAGACAGCTTTGTCCAGATGTCACTGAAACTTCCACCTCCTTTTTTAACCCTGAGTTTGAATGTTCAGAGCCCAATAGCGATAAAATGCTTAGAGATGTTGCTGATGGTTGCCCAAACACATATGGTCGTGTTATAGCAGCTGTAGAGAAAATTCCGTCTTCTCCTTTGTCTTCACCCTCAAAGTTTAGGGCCATGTCACCCGCCAACCTTCCCACAAGCCCTTGCAGCATGACCTTGGATCAGGGCAGAAGAGCTACATTGACGGTGACTAAGTCAAGGCCATCTGATGCACTTCTGGCAGCCATGAACAACAGGAAGCGACTTTTTGACGAGACAGTCAGGCAAGAGAAGCTGAATCGAAAAGAATGTGTCACGAGTGAAGGAGACCTTGAGACGTGTGAAAACTTTGAGGTCACTGTGAAGGAAAGTTATGAGGAGAGAGAGGGCAAGGTCTATCTTCTGGTCCAGGAGACAACGCGTGTGACCAAGTCCACCACAGACACCTATGTGGAGCCCGTCTCAGTCGAGGCGGCTGGGGTAAGCCCAGGTCAGTTCCGCACGCCGACCCGCCTTCCCAGCAGCCCCGACCCTCAGCTCTCCCGCAGGTCGACACATGTGCTTCGCAGCCCAAAGGTCATTGACAAAACCGGCATGAGGAGCACAAAGCTGGAGTTTGACAAAGAGAAGTCAAACAGTGTTGAAGATATAGCAGGTGATGATGATAATCTTTCAAAAACCAAATCAGATACTTTTGAGAAAGAACCAACTTTCATTGCTGACCCTGATCATCAGTCACAGTCTGTAACAAAATCAAACACGTTTGAGAAGGAAACCTCCACACTGCTGGAATCCACACTAAAATCTGACACTTTTGAGACAGAAACAACAAATGTTCTGAGTCAATCAGAAGACATGGTTACAGCCTTGCTCTCTCAAAAATATTCTGGCAAGAAGTGGAGTGACAGAGAGCCGATCACAGCGGTTTGTGCTATGTCTCCTAGCTTGGTTGACTATGATAACGCCTCAGATGATGGTGGCAGCGCAGGAAACATCACCAAAGATTCTCTAGACACAACGACACAATCAGAGGAATCGCTCAACAAAAGTAAAACCTGTAAAAATGTTGCTCAGGAGCGACTGGCTGATCACAATGAGTGTACAGATGATTTAAAAAAATCACCAGAGGCAGGACAGGAGATAAACAGGGTCACACCAGTTGAGAGTGAAGAAGAGGAAGATCAGTTTTACGACACTCAAAGTCAAAGATATTACGATGCCCTGAGCGACACAGTTGATGCTGATCTGGAAGACGATCTCGTAGACATCTCTGATCTTGAAATGAAAGCTATAAGTAATGAAAGTCCAAAGCACTGTGGAGAAGATGTTGAAAATACAAAACTACAAGACCTCCAGGTATGGACAAATCCTGGCCTTCTTGAGAAGAGAGTAAACGCTATCTCTGATGAAACTGGTATTGACAGGAGAGAGAGATTTTTTGTTCAAGACAGACAAACACTGAAGATGAAGCGGAGAGATGAAGGAGTTCCAAGATTAACAGCTGTTCCGCAACACCAAGAACAAAACTGTCAAAATAAAAGTAAGAGGAAACTTCGCAGATCTCTATCAGCAGACATGCTCGACAAACCTGTCGCATTCTCGGTTGATATTTCAGATGTGAAGAAAAGCTCAGGGCCTAAAGAAGACAGCAAGTTTGAAATTGGGAAAATCGTGCAGACTGCAAGCAAGAAATGTCCTCCCAAAACACAACAGGATTTTTTGAAACCAACCAATCAGTCCAAAACTTCCAAAGGTCGCAGCTCTGGGATCGCAGACTCCAAGCTGAAAAGCCAAAGCTTGTCCAATCTTCCAAACCTCAATGATAAGATCCTGAAAGGAAGTGAGGGACCAGGAGTGAAGGCTGTTGCCAAGAAAAGTAAGACACTGTTGAATGCGTTCATAATTAATAATTTACATCAGTTCAAAATGTATGATCTGCAGTGGAACCCATTCGGGGACAGCCTAAAAGTTTATTTCATCCCAGGTTTATATTGTCCTGTGAAAAAGAATCGGTGCGGAAGAAACCTTATACTAGGCTCGTCTTCTGCATATGTAATTCCTTTGAGAAATGTTTATCATCTTTTATAAATCAATGCCCAAAAATAAACAAACAGAAAGTTAAAAATAAAGCGGTATACTTTACACCCCCTCCCCTCCAAAAAGAACAAAACAAACAAAAAAACAGGCTCTTTAAACATTATAAATTCTTGACATGATCATGTATTGCTTTTGCCTTCGTAATTGTTGAATGAATAAATGGTTTACAAATTAAAGATCTTTTGGGGTTAATTTAAGGAACAATGGTATTTTATTTCGGTTAAACATGAACATTTATGATCCTACTTTCCTTTTTAACAAAAGAGTTGCTTCAACAATTAATAATTTGAATTGATTTTATTCTATTCCTCAACTTATTTTATCAGCTGTGACTGTTAGCTTTTCTGTCTTATTTTTTTTAACTTTAGGTTTCTTCAACAAGCAGCAAAAAGGAGTTCCTCAGTCGAGGTTGATCTTGTTGAAAAAGCCCAAATCAGGTAAAAAAAAAAAACTCAGGAAAAGTTAAGATTTAACCTTTGATTGATGTTTAAAGTGTTGAGTTTAAGAATACTATTTTGTAAATTTTAAAACTTTCAGTAAAAGCATTATTGACTAAAAAAATGTATGAAAAAACCTTTACATGATAGATTTCAATTTCAGACAATGTAGGAGCTGTTAAGTTATTTTTTAGGTGACATTTAAAAATTTAAAACAGTATTTGATTTTAAATGCACAACAAAAAATGTTCTCTCCCAACACTTGTTGATTTTTCCTGCTCAGGAACTGCGAGACACCCCATGCCCTTTGCTGCACGCAACATGTACTACGACGAGCGCTGGATGGAGAAGCAAGAGCGGGGCTTCGTTCAGTGGCTGAATTTTGTTCTCACTCCTCCAGACGAGTATGTTGCAGCTACAAACAAAGCAAAAGGTAACATTTTCTTGTGTTATTTATAAGCACTTTTGTACTTGAAGTTTAAACTTTTAATTTGCATTTGCTAAAAAAAAGAAAAGTGAATACATGAATATATGCTATATAAGCTGCTGGCAAGATAGTTTTAGAATTTTCAAACCCTTTTAGAATTTCAACTCAATAAGAGCCTTTCAGCAGCAGTATTGTCTAGCTTGGCAGTTTTACACTTTGCTTTTGATTTTTTTTTCCTGCCAACTCTATATTCAGCATATTAGTTTTTGTTTTGTTTAGTACTGCACTTGATCAGAAACTATGGCTTACACCTGTTCATATACCCATCACGTTTTGATCATTTTCATACAAAATGTACTTCTAGTCACTGCTGTGCACTACCTAAAATTCTGGCCCAAATGGTTTCTACAATTGATTGCGTAGCTGAATATTCTTAACTGTTTCGACTCAAAAAATATTTCAAAACAAATTATGATGTTATTTTATCTTTTTGATCTTTTTATAACTTAACTGATTTTCATGCCAGAATTTTGTTGCTATGGTTTCCACAGTGAATGCCGGCTCACTGGCCCTTGACCAGAAGCAGGCGGTGCCTCAGCTGGCGCCCACTAAAGAGGTTCTCTCGTTCAGAGCCTACAGCGCAAGGCGACGTCTCAACCGACTGCGCCGCCAGGCCTGTCAGCTGTACCAGTCCGACGCCGTGGTGACCGTCATCCGTAAGGTGGAGGTCGAAGTTGAAAGTCGGAGAATCGCGATGCGCAAAGACAAGATGGCTCATGCTGATCTGGGTCAGTGGAACCTTTCCTCAAAACGTTTCATTATCTTTGTCATTGTTGGCACATTGGTGGTATTGATAGGTGGCACATCTTTGTAAAATAATATCTGCACGTGGTAGGCTTAAATTTGTTTTAGTCTGTCATTAAGGTTGAAACTTATCATTTAATAGTATTGTGAACCCTGATTTTCTTTAGGTGGATTTATTTTTAATTTCATTAGGTAGCATTTACCGTAATACCACAACTTTTTTTTCTTTCAAAGGGCATATTGCTCTTCTGTGTTTGAATCCTCACAAAGCTTGAAATTTAAGCAGTAAAAGTACAACTTAAAACAATTAATCTCTACCCTTTTATTTCTGTTTGGATATCAAGCTACTACTTTCCTGATAAAAGCTGCGTTGTTTTCACCTCATATCTAATCTTTGAAGGTAACTCTCTCCCTGCAGGTATCAAGCAACGCATGCTGGACTTGCTGCTGCAGTACAGCTCTCTCTGGCTCAGGGTCGGTCTAGAGGTTAGTACTCATCATCGAATCTCGCTGAGAAAACTGTTTGAAGATTTTGGATATCTATTTAACTCACTGCAATTAATCCAGTAATATTAGACGGCAAAAAAGGGAAGTATACATTGCTAATTTTTTTTTTAAGTTCTTATCAACTGGTTTATTAATGTATTATTAAGTTAACAGTATTCTAAAAGTATTAATGGCTAGTTTAATTTACCAACAAACTGTGCCATCATTTTTTTTATATCTTATATCAGCAGCAGGTAAAGTCGCTCCAAATATGTTTGGACATTCTCTAAAAGTGATACGTAGCATAACATGGCCTGTAAATAAAATACAAATATCTTTTATATATTTTTTAATTTTTTGTTTTTTTGCAAATATTATTATTTACTTGAGATAGTTAACAAATGCATTCTTTTAAAATCCTGCAGACAATCTTCGGGGAGATTCTTATGCTGCAGTCCAACCAAGACGTTTTGGGCTTGTCCAGATTTATTGTGACAAGACTCTTGTCGTCTCCAGATATAGCAGCAGAGTTTGCCCACCCAACAGTTCCTCATCTGTACAAAGAAGGTATGCCTGTTTTTGTTTGTTTAAACCCATGTCCTTTTTCCATAAGTTAGGATATACCTCAAACATAAATTGCCAGTTTTTAGGGAATTATTGAAATACTGATGCTTCTTTGGTTGCCATTTCAATCCATAAATCCATCTTAAAGCCTGCAAAATTGTCGTTTTTGTTTTTTTACAATCTTGTTTTTCATGTGTATGCTTCCAGGCCTTTCTTTCAGCTATGGTATGGTTTTTCTTGAAATCCAACATTCACAAAAAAGTGACAGCAGTTTTCTTATCAATTTAATCTTGTTGTCTTTCCCCTAGGCTATGCTGGTGCTGTCGCAAGGCACACTGTGAAAAAATTCCTCCTGCTCGTATATTTCTTGGATTACGCTAAGACGTCTCGTCTAATTGAGCATGATCCCTGTCTCTTCTGCAAAGATGCTGAAATCAAGGTAGAATCTTGCCACTATTTACATTTTAAAAACGTCTTAGAATAATTTTTTATGTGTTTCTTTAGTAAGTGTGGCATTTTTTTTTTGTATTTTTTTTTTAAGAATGGTAATTTTCGATAATACTATGGATTAACCTTAAGTTATGTTTTGTATTAAGAGCTCTAAAATAAAATTGAAAGAAGATCTAGTTAGACATAATGCAATTTGAAAATTAACAACGGATATTAATTTCAAGTTTTGCAAGTCAACAATTTTTTTTCAAAATTTCTTTTCTTTACTTTTTTTTTTCCTTTTTTCTAACAGTCGAGCAGGGAGATCCTGGTCCAGTTTTCCCGCGAGGTTCTCAGCGGAGAGGGCGACATCACCCGCCACTTGGCCTACCTGGGCTACAAAGTCTGCCAGGAACAGAGGCCCATCGACGAGTTTGACTTCGCAGTCAAGAACCTGAGCTCAGATCTGAAGGACGGGCTGCGTCTCTCACGGGTCATGGAGTTCATGGCCGGAGAACAGGGCATCATGGGACGCCTTCGCACCCCAGCAATCAGCCGTTTACAGAAGGTTTGTTTATGGTGGATTTTTTGGGGGGGGGGAAAGCCCCAACAAATTACGTTTTCAATATCTTCACCAGTCTCCATATACGTCTTTTTTTGTATTATCTGATTAGTTGGTTTTGGGGGAATTGTGGTGAAATGAAATATTTTTCGTCAAAATAAATGTGCCCATGCAAATCTACAGTCAAAATACCATCTACATGGGTAATTTCGTAGCTTTATCTTGTGCGGTTTTAGATATTTTGGGATTCAAATATTTAGTTCCTAGCTTGCAGTGATGCCAATTTTACGTAAACTTACAGATTTTCAGTTTTTTTTTAAAAGGTGGCAGGTCATGGGTTCAGTAAAAATCTGTCAAGAGGTTTTGTCTTTGACTCAATATAATATGTCACTATAACGAGAAGTAAAATAACAATGACCCGCTTGGCACCACTGAAGGTGGTATCTGCGTCAAAAGCATTTCACGTGCTTTTATTTCCTAAACAATGACATTCAGATAAAAAGTTTGCACATTTTTCCTCTCCATATTATCCTATTCCACGATTATTTGGCACAGGTCCACAACATGGATGAGTTTTTCAAGGCAGCCCAGAAGCACGGACTCGACCTCAGCTCTTCAGGCGTGTCAGCGAGAGATGTTGTGGACGGCCACCGGGAGAAAACTCTCACCTTGCTGTGGCGCATCATTCTGTTCTTCCAGAGCTGTATCCAGGTTAGAATCAGGGCAGATCATCCGAAGCAGATAACAATTTTAACAATTTTTAGCTTTATAGATAGATTATGTGGCCTACATTTGCTTTTTTTTTTTCTTATAGTTTTTTTCTTCCATTTTTGTTGTTGTTTTGTTAGGAGAATGATAAATTATTGTTTTCATTCTAAGCCATATAATCATCTCCTTTGTTGATCTGTTTCTCAAAGCTATCATTTACACGGATGTCACAATATCTGAATCTGAATCCACGCTGCATCAAAACTTAAAATTGATTGCCATTATCTCTTTAAACTTATAAAATATTGGATGTCCTACTGCTAGTTTTGGATTAAACATAAATTGCTTTTTCTAATACTGTTTAGAAATGTTCACATGTTGATAAACAAGTTAATTGTAGCATGAATTTTTTATCTTCATCTAGGTGGATGAGCAAGCTCTGAGAGAAGAGATCAGTCTCCTGACAAAATCTTTGCAGCTTAAACTGGCGATGCAGAAAATTGGGGCAATCTCCATTGAGGATGGTAAAGGTGAGGAATTCACTACTGTCTTTTCACCCTCCATGAGTTGTCTCTGTCATTACAGTTTCTGGACAACAGTATTTCTCATTTGATAGCAGTTATTCTCACCTCGGAATGAAGTTAGTGAGATTCAAAAGGGAGAGAAAATTAAAAGGGATAATGATACAATTTTAAAGATAGATCTAGATGTAAACCAGAGAGACTATCAACATATCATTTCAATACTGTCTAAAGCGTATCATTGAGAAGGGGGGTGAGAGTAAAATTTTGAAAGGGTTTTCACTATAACTAAACTTGGTTATTCGCACCCCAGGGGTGAGGGTAATCGTATCGTTCTAATTTATCTATTGCAGTGTATCATCTGAATTTTGTGTTTTTCTGCCTCTCTGTCTCTCTTTATTTCCCCCACACACTCCCTCTCTCTATATATCTATCTATCGATCTATCTCTCATCTGCTAGCTTCTTATTAGAGTATTTTAAATATTAGAATTTATTTGCCAGTTGTGCATATATATAATTATAATATATACAGTAAATAATATCTCAAATGACTTTTAACAATCTTTCTTCAAAGAAAGGCAAACATAAGACTTATTTCAGCTTCGAGAGACTTTTGGTTTCCTTTTTCTCCCAGCGTCAAGAGACTCTGGCGCTGGCGATACTCGGGACTTGATGGACGGCAATGCTAGACTGCAGCTGATCCTCCAGTGGTGTCGTCTGGTGTGCCTTCACTACGGCGTCAAGGTAAACATCAGGCTTGCGGAGCTGTAATTCACTCAGATTAAAACCGTCGTCACGCACTTTCTTTTTCTTCTATATCATTTTTCTACATGAGAAAAAAATTCTCCTGGAATGAACCGTTTTTCTTTTTGTTGTTGCTAAATTTTATTTCTATGACATTTGAATGTAAATCATCTCTTCAGCCTTTCAAATTTTGACTCCTGTGTCTCTATATAATGTATAATGCTAATTAAGATCATATTTACATTTAGTTTTATTTTGTAAAAATAAACAGTATAAAAAAGAGGATATAGTACTAAGCTTTTTTAACAAAGAAAATAATAAAGTAATGGTGAGTGTATAAATTTATATGCGCATGGAGAGTTGCTAAAACAAGAGTTGAGCGATTTGTATCGCAAGCGAAGTACACACATTTTGTATAGGATATGTGTGTATGCTATAGGTTACATATCATATGTTAATTTACAGTGATGCCAATTTCCTGTAAATTTACGGATTTTCTGTAATAAACAAAAAAGAGTTCATTAAAGATCTACCCGGTGGTTATGTATTGTGAATCAGTATACTAGGCTGCCGTATGCAAAAAGGTTCAATAAAAAAATAAGGACTCAGTTGGCAATACTGAGTATAAATGTATGTATTTTAGTAATGGTGAGTGTATAAATGTATGTATTTTAGTAATGGTTAGTGTATAAATGTATGTATTTTTTGTGATTATTGCAGATTGAGAACTTCACGGTGAGCTTCTCGGACGGGCGGGCCCTGTGCTGCCTGCTGCACCACTACCACCCGGCCCTCCTGCCCCTGGAGCAGGTCCGCTTTGAGACGTCCGTGTCGCACCAGGAGGCGCTCGCAGACAGGGAGGAGCAGGAGCTGAGGGCCAGGCAGGGCAGGAGTGCAGGGGAAGACGATGCTGACAACAGCATGGACTGGGGCGCTGGTGGTGGCGGGCTCCTACCAGGGGGTAAGTGAGAAATATTGGCCTCACCCGATTTATTTTTGTTTGCAGGCGGAAAAGCTGGTTTGGGCGATTCATTTAGTGGGTCGGATATTATAGTCAAAAAGCAAAAAACTTGAAAATTTTGCAGTTAATCAAACCTCATGATTATTATGTTAGATCTATATTTTGAAGAAAACTATGATATATTGATGGGTTTTTTAATCTTTAAGACTTGTTACAGAGCCTGAAATTGTTGCTTTGTCACTCTTTACGCATTCGTTCATACACTCGCAGGGTAGGACTCAGTGGTACATATTCTCTGTGTTTAGTTATGTCACTGCTGGACTTTTAACCAGATATGATTCCAATTAGTTGTCATGCAGGTTGCAAGGAGTTCTTGTCGGTTCAATGTTTTTGTTTTATTTTTTTCAGAAAATGATCCTGGGATTTATGAAGAGCTTCTAGCAAATGAGAAGATGAATTTCAAGACTCTTTATGAAAAGGTTTTTGTATATTTTTTTGTTTTTCTATAAAAAGCTTAACTGTTTTTTTTTACTAAAATCCGGTCATATTTTCCGTTTGGGTTGTATTCAATTGTGTAGTACACAGTCAGCTGGTGTCTGTATTGCATTTTTTGTTTATATTCGCTTGATGATACAGGGCAGGTCGGACTTCACGTGCCTGTGTCCTCCGCGTTATTGCCTATACCCTTGTCGTTGATGGATAGAACCTTCCCCATTAAACCAAAGCTTTTCATGCAAAAGGGATGCACAGCTGAGAAAATTGTATTATACTGTTGAAAAGTAATTCTTTTCGCACCATCTTATTATTCCTTTTTATTTAATTAGCTTTGTTAAAATCCTCCACTGCCATTTATTCTTTTGTTCAATGCACTGTTAAAAAATCACGATCAAAACGGAACTGACAGTAGTAATTGTTAAATCTGGTAACAAGAAATGGGGAGGGAGCAGGGGGTTCTATTTCTAACGTCAAATTTTAGTCCATCATTTGACTTATCTCGGTATTCAAGTTTTCCTTGAGTAAGAGTAAATCTGGACCCTCCTAGACTAATCTAGTGACGTTGCTCTCAGACTAAGAATAGGCTAGAACGTTATATACATTTTCCCCTAGGTGTCAGCGCTCGGCGGAGTTCCTCTGATGCTGAAGTCGGCGGACATGTCCAACACCATTCCGGACGAGAAGGTCGTGTCCACGTACGTGAGCTACCTGTGCGCCCGTCTGCTCGACATCCGGGCGGAGGTGCACGCGGCCAGGCTCATACAGATGGCCTGGAGGAGGCGCTTGCTCAGGAAGGCTCTCAGGGAGAGACAGGTCAGAAGATAAATTTACCGTCTTGGTTATAAAAGCTCTCAGTTCTTTTGTCTGCTCAGGAAAAGACTATTTTATAACCATTCATACTTAAATTGTACTTCTATGAGGAATTATAGTATTTCAGCAGCGTGTCCTAAGAAAGGTAAAGCAACAAAACTAAGAGGTTGAAATGAAACAAAAGTGTATGTCAAAGCTTGCCCTTTTAATGTCATAAAAGTATTTTTATTTTAAGTTATAGTAGTATGCATTTTGTAAAACCAATTTCCAACCATCTCCTATTTTTATTTCACATTTTGTGTACTTCTACCACTGTTTTTTAATTTAGATAAGCCTGACACAAAAGCAAAGCAGCCAAACTTATCACTCCTATATATGTATATCTGCAACATGTTTGTTTTGGTTAAGAAATTAAATGTTATTTATATTATTCTGATGTGACTGAATCTCCTGTGAACAATATGTACTTTGATTTGTTCAACAGAAGCAAATAGCGGCTGCTAAGACCCTCCAGCGTTGGATCCGTCCCATTCTGATCCAGAAACTGAATGCGAAGCGCGAGAGAGCGGCCGTCATCATCCAGGCCTGGGCTCGACGTTTTCTCGCCAGACGGACTGTGAAGCATCTCAGGCAGAAGCAGCTGGAGCAGGCGTACAGGTCACAGCGAGAGAAAGCTGCCGTGGTCATGCAGAAGTTTTGGCGAGCAAGGCAAGCCAGGCAGTGCTGCGATAGGATGAAGGTGCAGAAAGAACTGGAGCAGATGGAACTGAAGCGTGACACAGCTGCCCTGACGTTTCAAAAGTTTTGGCGGGCTAGAGTGGCCAGACAGTGCTGTGAGAGGCTGAGAGCTGAGAGAGAAGTTGAGAGGATCGAGTTGCAGCAAAATGGGGCGGCTGTTGTGTTACAGAAGGCTTTGCGGGGATGGAAGTGTAGGAGGGATCTGTCTCGCAAAAGAACAGCGACAGTTTGTCTTCAAATGGCTTGGAGGAGGACACAAGCCAAGAGAGTTCTAGCAGGTTTGAGGCACGAGAGAGATTCTAAAGCAGCAACAACTTTGACAAAGTTTGCTCGCAGATTCCTTTGTCAGCAAAAATATTTGAGGATGAAGAATGCTTGTATTGTGATGCAGAAAAACTGGAGAAAAATGGCAGCTCAAATGGAGTTGGAAAGGTTGAAACGTGAGAGAGATGAGAGACTGGCAAGGCTTCACTTTGAGAAGGAGACGAACGCAGCAACTTTGATCCAGGCTTCGCTGAGAGGATTTCTTTGTCGCAAAAACTTCTTGAAGTTGAAAAACAGATGTGTTCTCATCCAAAGCCAATGGAGAAGATGTTTGGCTGTGCGACAAGTTTCTTCTCTCCGAGCCCAGCGGAATGAGAAAGCAGCCGTGGTTATTTCTAAACATCTGAAAGGATATCTTGCCAGGAGAAAATTCTGTGTCCTGAAGGAGGCGAGTATTGTCATTCAGAAGTGTTGGAGAATGCACAAGGCACAGAGGGAGTTGGCGAGATTGAAAGCCTCTCACATGGAAAACTGCGCACTCCTCATTCAAAAAGTCATGAAAGGTTTTCATCAGAGGAAAAAGTTCAAACAGCTGAAACTCGCAGCAGTTACACTTCAAAGTGGTTGGAGGGCCAAGAAGGCCAGACAAGAATTGGCAGCACTTCGAGCTCAGCACCAAAACAGAGCCGCAATAGTGATACAAACGAATTTTAGAGCTTACAGTGCCCACAAAAAGTACCTGATTCTGAAAATATGTACTTTAAACTTGCAAAAAACCTTCCGGATGGTTCTTGCTAAGAAACTTGTACAAAAGATGAAATCTGATAGAAGAGAGAGATCGGCTGTGATGATCCAGAAGCATTTCAAGGGTTTCCAGGCCAGGACTGAGTTTTGTCGAGTGAAGCACGCCGCTGTGACGCTGCAAACCAACTGGCGCCGGGTTCAGGCCCAGAGACGGGCGGCCGGGCTGAGACATGAGAGGCGGGTCGAGGCAGCCACGGCCGTCCAGGCGGTGTGGAGGGGCAGGGCAGCGCGGAGCGACTATGGGCGTAAGAGAAGCGCTGCGGTGAGCATCCAGTCTCTGTGGAGGATGAGATCTGCGCGGAAGATTTTCCTGAAGAAAAGATCGGCAGCTCTGACCATCCAGGGCTGGTACAGGGCAAATCTGGAGTCCACGCGCCAGAGGTCCGCCTTCCTGCAGCTGAGGCATCGTGCCGTGCAGATTCAGAGTGTCTGGAGGGGCAAGAAGCAGAGGGCCGAGTTTCTTAAAGCCAGAGAGGCAGCGATTCTCATCCAGTCACGCTTCAGGGGTCACCGGCGCAGGCTCAAGTTTTTGGCTCTGCGTCTGGCATGTGTCATCATACAGAGAAAGTTCAGGGCTGTGGTGGAAGGGAGAAAGCAACGGGCTGACAACAAACGCCGATTTGAGGCTGCGATTTGCATTCAAAAATTTTACCGAGAATTTGAAAACCGAAGGAAACTGGAGCGCACAGCGGCCGCGCTGGTCCTTCAGACGGTGTGGAGGAAGATTCAAGCCACGCGCAGGTTCCAGGCTCAGAGAGCTGCGGCCATCACCATCCAGACGCGGTTCAGAGAACACTGTGCAGCCAGGGCTTGTAGGTGCGAGTTTTTGAAGACAAAAACAGCAGCAAAGACTATCCAATCTGCTTTTAAGGCCTACATGCTTAGGAAAAAGTATGCGCAATTCCTGCAGAGTGTCATAAATGTGCAAGCATGTGTTAGGAGAAATAAAGCTAAAAACCTTTTTGCCCAGAAGCAGAAAGCTATTTTGGTTATTCAGAGGAAATTTCGAGCCAACAAGTTAGGAAAAGTCTTGCGTCAGGATTTCCTGCTGAGTAGAAATTCAGCCGTAAAGATTCAAAGATTCTTCAGAGCTGTGCGGCAGCGAAGAGAAGTCCAGAGGAAGTTGGCAGAGGAGAGAAGTGCTGCTGTACAGATTCAGGCCTCTTACCGAGCGTACAGGGTTAGGTGCCAGTATCTCTCCTTAAAACAAGCAGCTGTCTGCATTCAGCAGAGATACAGGGCGAAAATGCTTGGGGAAGAGAAGCGCGCATTGTTTGACGAGACGAGGCAGGCTGTTTGTATTTTGCAGATTTGGTGGAGAAGTTGCTTGAAGATGAGAGAGGCCAGGAGTGTGTTAGAGGAGAGGAAGCGGGAAGTTGAAGCGGAGAGACTGAGGAGACTGGAGGAAGAGAGGCTGGAGCAGGAGAGGAGGGAAGAAGAGTTGCGGCTAAAGTTGGAGAGGGAAGTTGAGGAGAAGAGGCGGGAATTGGAGAGATGGGTGGAGGAGAGGAGGTGTGAAAGAGCAGCAAAAATCCTACAGAGAAGTTGGAGGGGGTATCTTGTAATGCGGGACTTTGTGATGAGAGAGAACGCCGCAGTGCTCATCCAAACACACGTCAGGGGCTTCCTCGCAAGGCTGGCCTACAAACACACTGTGGCGTCCGTCACTTGTCTGCAGTGTGCCATGAAAGCATGGGTGTACAGGAGACGTTTTGAAATGGCAAAACTTGGGGCAAGAATTATTCAGAGATGGTGGAGAGAAATTTTGGCGGGGAGAAAGCTGCGTGAGGACTACCTGAAGCTTCGAGACACCGCTGTGAAGTTACAAGCTTTGGCAAGGATGAAAGCTCAGCGCACATCCTACCTAATCAGTGTCAAATCCATCATCTGTGTACAGGCTCAGGTGAGGATGTATTTTCAGAGAGAGAGGTTCCTGCAAATGAAGAAACACACTACATTCCTCCAACAGAAGATCAGAGCTCACCAGGCTATGAAGAGGGACAGGTCAGCTTTTCTGCACATAAAACACAGTGCCATAAAAATTCAGTCTTTCGTGCGGCTTTGGTTGGCCCTGAAAGCTGCCCAGAGAGAGAGGTCAGCCGTGAAAATCCAGGCTTTCTGGAGGATGCACCAGCAGAGGTCGGCGTTTCTCCAGGAGTATCAGGCAGCGCAGGTCCTCAAGTCCTTCATGTTGATGAAGCAGCAACAGCTGGAGAACCGGGCTCGGCACGAGGCGGCTATCACAATTCAGCATGCTGTTAGATCATTTTTACACCAGAGAGAAGTGAGGAGATCTAAGGCTGCTGTTACAATCCAACAAGCTTTTAGATCATTTGTACACCAGAGAGAAGTGAGGAGATCTAAGGCAGCTAGCACTATCCAGCTCTGGTTCAGGACTGTTCAAAGGCAGCAGGTGGAGAAGAAAAACTCAGCGGCTGTTGTTATCGTCAAAACTCTGCGCAGGGTCGTTTTTCACAAAAAGTTGCTGAGGTCAAGGTCGGCTATTGTCCTCCAGTCTGCTGTGAGGATGTTCCTCGAGAGGAAGAGATTCCTGACTTTGCGCAGATCTGTGGTTCTGCTCCAGGCCGCGGCGCGAGGTTGTCTAGCCAGGGAAGCTGTGGCAGTCTTAAGGAGGAGACACAGGGCGGCATCGGTGATACAAGCAGCAGTCAGGGGAGTCCTCGTCCGCAGGAGGCTGGCGGTGAGTTTGATAAGATTGCTGCTTTCTTTTTTAATTACTTGAATTGAGGTAAGCATTATAAGTAAAGATTTAGTAGTTTCAAAAATACAGCAAAAGTTGTTTTTTTTTTATTACAATCTAGTCAAATTTGGAATACAAATTGTTTATGAATGTAATAAAGAGGAAATTTATAAAACTAAGGGTGAAAAATAACAAATTGACAAAATGATGTGAACGGACAAGATGTAAAAAACACTAAGTTTTTACCTGTGTAAAACAGTTTCTCTAAAAATAAACTCATTCAGCATTAGTAGTGTCGTGACTAGACCAACATATTGCATTGTACCAGCTAAGCAGAAATAAATATGGAAAAATTATTTTAGATAATCTATATAAATTTAGTTATAAAAATATTTCCTTCTTGCCTCAGCCTGTTGTTCAGGAGAGGGTTCGAGCAGCGCAAGAGCACAGAGTTCTTCAGAGAGCGTCTTCCAGGATTCAGGTGAGTTGGATTGAAAGAGGTGTCATGTGATCAAAACAATAGAATAGAGAAATATGAAAGAAAAATATTATTGTTCTAGTATAAGCTTATATAAAAACAAACTTTATTCTTGACTTTATGATAATTAAGACTTAAAACAAAATATGAATTAATGTCATGTAAGAGTATAAAAAAGAATTAATTTGCATCTACAAGGCTGTCATTTTCAGTCAAGCTTTACTACTACACCAGTGACAAACTAACAAGTGCCAGTAAATGAAATAAAATTTAATTATGCTACTCGTGTGACCTGACCATTTTCCATCTATTATGCCATTGTTGGGTTTTCCCCTCTGTCTCTAATCTGCTTAATTTTTTCTAGAATTTCATTTCTTTTTATGCTTGATCAGTTTTGAACGCTTCTTTTACTAGACAGAAAAACTACACAAGTTATTAGCAACATTATTTTTTTTTTGCAAATAGCTATTTAAACTCTTGGTGTAACATTTTTAAGAATCAGAATTATTTCCTCTGCTTTACTTTCCAGGCGTGGTGGAGAGGGTACATGATCAGGCGGGACGTAAAGAGCACAAAACTGATCCAGGCGAGAAAGAGGCTGGAGGAGGCGAATCGTTCGGCCGATGAGAGCAAAACCCTCGGCTCGCGGACGGCCTCCGCCTTGGACTATCTCCTGCAGCAGAGAGACTTGGCCTGCATTCTCGAGGCTCTCATGCATTTGGGTAAGTTTTGATGCCTGAAATTTTAAGTTTCTCCTTTTTTTAAATTTAAGATTATTTAAACCAAAAATAGAGGGCAAAGTCATTTAAGTAGACACAATTTAGCAGGAACAGTCAAAGTGAGCTATATCATTGAACGTTTGGCAGAATTAGAACTGTTTACATTATTACTACTAAGTGGGTCGAGTAGGTTGAAAAAAAAAGTTGTACGTTTTTTGTTATTTTCTTTCCAGATTTGATCCCATTGCCTCATGTTCTCTCCATCCTTTTTTAAAAAAATATTTACAAGTAATTTCACTCTTCATGTACTGAATTTTTCAGAGACGTCGACTCGCTTGTCCCCCGAGTGCTGTGAGCGTATGGTCGATGTGAACGGGGTGAGGGTGCTGTACCGTCTGATCAACAGCTGCAACCGCAGCATCCCTCACATGGACCTCATCAAGTACAGCATCAGCATCCTCCTCAACCTGGCCAAGGTGAGCAATGCCTCCACTAGCTACAGCCAAGTAGTTGAGGGCTTGTCAAGATGTTTATTCTATAGTTTCATCAATTTTACATAAAATCACAATTCAAACAAACCTATTTGTCATTCCAAAGTGGATCTGGATTTAAAAGTCGTTGAACCTGCATCTCGAGAAGTGGAATCTAGATCAAGTATATAGCTTTAAATTCTAAATCTAGTTGATATCCAATGGTATGGATCTAGATCTAATTCTGTGATACACACCGGGAACTAGATATTTGACTTTGAGGGGCGAACGCCTCAAGTGGCAGAGCATCAGGTTCTCAATAGATGCCTAGTTCTTAACCGACGACGGGGAAAATTTATTTTTTGGATGTTGTCCCCCACTGTTTGATTCAGTCAATGACAATGGTGTTACATGTAGTTTCAATTGCTTTCGGCATACTAGAAAGCAACAAAAATTGCAATTGCAACTAAATTAGTGATGAAATGTGGTCCTTAAACATTTTTAAAATTTTCATCCTCTGACTGTGCCAGTATGAAAAGACGATCCATGCAGTTTTGGAACCAGAGGAGTGCATAGGGACACTTCTGGAGCTGATGCAGATTTACCGAGACAAGGGCATCATCTTCTACAGATCCTGCATGCTACTCGGAGTGCTAGGCCTTGATCAGCAGATGAGGGCGGTGAGTTATATATATACGAATACCAATATTGATTTTTATATGTATACACATTTTAAAATAAAATAATTGTTTGCTGCTTTCATAAAGCATTTCAATTGTATTTTTCCTTTTATCTTTTATTTACAGTTACACTTTTTTTTGCTTTTGCATCTTTGGTCTTTTTAAGAAATTAAAACCTGCATCACAAAATGTTATCTCGTTGTGATAATTATCCAACAGTTATTCACAGAATATAAGTATATGCTTACATAACAGATTTGCACATTTCATTTTTTTGTTTTAATTACCAATACTACTGAGTCTTGTGAGAACCATTTTTTTTTTTTGCTGAATACTTTAATTACTTTATTACTTTTTTTTTTAGATGATAGGTTTGGTCACCATTGCTCAAGTGAAAACCCGAAATGTTTTTCAGTGCAAAATCATTTCTCTTAACCTTCTCACTTTGATTAATCTTTTTTACCAGCACATCCACACCCATCCTGGCATAGCCGAGCGCTTGCAGTCGATACACGCTCTAGTTCTTCGTAAGCAGAAAGCAGCCCAGACAAGACAGACAGCATTGGACAAGATGGCCGCCATGCGCAGCAGCTATAACTGCACACTTCCTTTGATGACGCCAACCAAGTCGCGGCGCAGGCCTAGGGTGCGTCCCTGTTGGTCCACGGCCCGCGACGCGATCAAGGAGTTTGACGACCCAACCACAGCGATTCATTTTGTCTTGACCAGCTTACAGATTGGGGCCAAAAAAATTTAAAGTTTTAAAAGTTCTCAATCTATTTGTTGTCGTTTTTTGTTTTAAGGACTCTTAGTTTGCTTGAATGCAGACCTTTTTCTGAACTTAGAGGAAAATGAAGTGCATTCTCAGTTTCAAGCAATTAAGATTTTTACAGACAATGACAAAAACTGTGTCTTTCATGTCTATTTTGTCGGGCTTCGAGAATGGAGAGCTTATTTAACCCACAGTTGGAAGAAAAAATAAACAAGGGAAAAACCACTGTTTGTCCCTCTGTTTTTTTCTCCCTCAACTCTTACATTGTCTATCTCTATTTTTTCAAACTACTTGTCTCCGTTTCTCTCTCTCTCTCTCTCTCTCTCTATCTCTCTCTCTCTCTCTCTCTCAATGTATGCATATGTCTCTGTATGTATCTCTCTTCCAGTTCCTTCCAATTTTCCTCTAACCCTCACATTCTAGTTCTCTCTCTTTGCCTCCTTTCCTCACTGTCTGTCTTCAAATTTCGTTTTCCGTCCTCTTAACTGACTTACTATTTGTTCAAATCCTAGTGGTTGTTTTGTCAAACCAGCACAGCCGTGTTTATAACATTACACCTTGACGCATGTATTGACATGATTGATGTATGATTTTTCAAAGAAAGGGTTATAAATTAACTTTTAGAATCCAGCTCGCCACAGGATGTGGTGCAAAGTAAAACCATAATCAAATCCAAGCCAATGTTGTTGTTTTTTTAATCGAAACCTTGTTTATCTTACGGATGAGGTCAAGAGAAGAGTATCAGTTTCAGTTTCACCTTACTTGGTGGTGTCTTGGTTTCTTTACAACTCCGGTTTTGGGCTCCGTATACTAAGAGTTAAGGATGATTACCGGGTATTAAAAAAAAATAAGTTTTACCTGCCTGTCTGGTGGAGAGTAAAAGAAATTGATCCGAGTGAGGGCCATAAGTTTTTAGTTAACAATAAAAAACGAAATATTTAAATTTTTTTATAACCAAATATTTTTAAAGAGAATAATCAATCCTATTTTTTATTTTTTACTGTACATGTATTATAATCTTTAAGATCATTAGTGGTCTATTTGCAATATGCAACTGTTAAATATCAATGTTTCTCTTTGGTAACTGTATAGCAGTTACGGTATGTATTTTTGTATTAGTAACCAATTGTTTAAAACATTTTATAGAACAACATTAAGTGCATAGAGGACAATTTAATAGTTTTGGATATTTCATATTTCAAAATTATATATTGGGTGATTATTATTCTAAAGATATTTTATTCAAAGTGTAATCTCAACTTTGGAAATTGGTTTTTGTTAGCTTGATTTTATTTTTAAAGATAAAATCATACGTGTGTGCTCTAATTCTATTTCTGACTATTGCCTTCCTCTCTTTGCTTGTGCGTTGTTGTGTATTATCTGTCTTTCTGTCTGTGCATGTCTTTTTGTGTCCTGTTTTCTTTATTGCAATGCTTTGTTTCTACCACTGTATTTCTGTCTTTCTCAGTCCTTTCAGCGTATTTTCTGTGCTTCATTAGATTTTATCTTACCGTCCCCCTGTAATTTACATACAAAATCTTTTTAAAATTAAAGCATTACATTGTTGAAAGTATGTCATGTGCCTTCAAAGAATTTTTATTGCAACACTTGTTTTTAATGTGCCTGATTTTAATTCGCATATTTAAAAATAAACTTGCACCACTGTTCAATTAAAATATAGCCTTAGAGTTTCTTTCTCTTTTTTTGTTAACTATGTCACTTTTAATAAGTTTCTGTCTTTTGTAACCATTTCATTTCAAATATTTGTACAATACAGTGGAATCAGTTAAAGATAAACCTCTCTGGGACAGCTACAAAGTTAATCTTATCCCAAGTTTATACACGTACAGTGTGTAGTGTGTATTAAGAAGTGACTGTACAGAAACGAAAAAAAAACGGGGTGGGTGGAATTGGTGCCTCAGAAATAGTAAATTATACTAATATGCATTATTGTACATAAAGCCGTAGTTTATGTTAAGCAGATTTCTCTGTGTGCGTGTACAGCTTGCTTTCCCACCAGGCAGCAACATTGATTGGTTTGGCTTTGAGAGGGACACCGGACAGGAAAGGGTGGAGGGTTATAACACAGAGAAATAGACCAAAAGGAGGCACACAGGAGTAAGAGTGGGGCGTTGGCCTTTTCCTTTTTAGATTTATAATCAAAATTTTCATCAGTAAAAAATTTTGCTTGAAAATACCTGCAAGACAAATTAGTAAAAGTAGTGAAACATGTACATCAATAATAGATTTATACATGTACATGTGTAACTAGCATATCATAATCACAATAATGAACATAAAGTGGTACATATATGTGCATGTATCATATCATTAATAAAGCTTGACAAAGCAACATGTGTAAAAGTTTCAAAATTGTACTGTAGTGTTAAAAAATATGCCCCTCCCCCCCCTCCAAGGAAAAAAAATTTAATGTTATCACCTAAGAAATAATTAATTGCAACCTCTCCAGGTAAATACAAACATCCAACATAAAAATTTTATGAACAATTTTTTTCCCTGTTTCAGCAAATTTAATAAAACAAAATACACAGTTGCAATGTACTGTGTAACTTATTGTAAAGAACACACAATCATAAAATACAATGGTATATATACATATGAACATAGTGTCCAGACAGATTTCATTATCTCTAAACATCTGGGACAACAAACTGGTTGTAGGCAAGAAAACAAAGATGGTTCACATTCTCCTCATTAAGACTTCGTCTTTTGGGGGAAGAATGAGATTATAAATGCAGAAACTGCTTTCGACATCAGTTGAAGAAATAAGTGGGTTTGTTGGATCGGCCAGGTTAGGAAGATCATCAGTCACTGATGCCCTTGAAGAGATGAGGACTAACTGATGATAGTGACATTTGGACCAAGCTTGTCAGGTACATTTTGATTTTATATCCTGGAATATTCTGAAGTCCTTTGGTGGCAATTGATCAAGTTATATCTTCTGCTTCTGAAAAAACAAACCTGCCAGGATCAAAGAACTGGATATCCTTCAGAAACTGAATGGCAGGCTGTTCTTTAGGAGTCTGGCAGTTCTCTAGCTTTGCCTCTGCAAGGGCAGAGAGAGAAAGAAAGAAAGAAAGATCAAGATATAGAGTGGCTTCATCTAGATCTAAATCTTAGTTCTTACGTCTTGGTCTGAATCTGGTCTAGAACAACGTCGAGAGATAGAGTGATACTGATAGATGATACAGGAGGTCGGCAAAGAGTTCCTATACCTCTCCGTTCTTGAAGCAGGTCGCAATATTGTATTGCTCCGAGCAGAGCGCACACATTCTTGATTGAGTAGTATTTGGCGTTACCGAAAATTAACATCTCCAAGCTCTAGAAAGAATATTTTCTAAGTTTCTAACTCACAATCGATTGTTTCTTGGGTGCTGTGTAGTTTTGCTTGATCACCTTTGCGCATACACTCTCTCTCTCTCTCTCTCTCTCTCTCTCTCTCTCTCTCTCTCTCTCTCTCTCTCTCTCTCTCTCTCTCTCTCTTACTGCAATCCAACTGCATTTAATGCAGTTATAGCAGTTATACCATTCTGATCACTACAGTCAGTGAGAGATCCTGTGCTAATCACTCCGTTTTCTCTAATTCTTATCGCCTTTTTAGTTCCGGTAAAATCCGGTTCATCTTTTTTTTAATTTGTTTTATAGATTCTACCACATTTCTTTTCGTCGCTTTACCACGAGTCCACAACAGTTTTTTAAATTTATTTCTTATTATACATTGCACCGAACACAAGCAAAGTTACTGCCGCTAGAATATGAAGTTCAGCTCAGGATTAAAAAAAGGGAGATCTAGATGTAGATCTTGATTTTAGACAGATTATGTAGGGGCTTAGAGAGATTATTATTCTAATAATGAAACCGAAATTATTTTTGGGTCTAGATCTGGGTTTTAAACACCGGTAATTAGTCTTAAACTCTCAAAGTTAGAGATCAAAATATTTAAATTTTTAATGTAGATCTAGATCTATATTTATATATAGGTCTAGACTACATTTTAGATATTTACTTACTAGATCTTGATCTACATAATTATTAGATCTAGAGATCAAATTCTGTAGGCAATTTTAGATTAAATCTAGATCTCGATATATGGGTTAGATTATAATTGTTCTGAATCTAATTTATGCTCAATATACTAGATCTAGTAGCCCATTTAGATCTAGATCTAGAATTACAATAATAAACATAATAATAATGATGATAATAATAATAATAATAATAATAATAATAATAATAATAATAATAATAACAACAGTAATAATAATAAGTCATTAAATATTATTATTATTATTATTATTATTATTATTATTATTATTATTATTATTATTATTATTATTAGCATTATTATTGTTCTTATTATAATGAGTAGGCCCTATCATTATCATCAATATTATTTTTATAGCATGTATTATGATATTATTATCACCATCATTATCCTCCTATCTTATCCTTACTAGACCCAGAAAGTAATTTGCCTACAGTTTTATGTTTAGATCTTGATATAGATCAAGATAATTCCTTTGATTAAAAAAAAACAAAAACAACAACCAACCAATTGATCTGGATAATTATAGTTATACATGTACGTATAAAGAAGGCTATTAATTTATGTTCCACAATGTTGCTTCCTTAACATGCGCACACAAGATTCCTTTTCCGGTTAAAAAAAAAAGACACTGAGTTGCTTGCTGCACCCTCTTACCCACTGCTGTTTTAACAGGTCACATAACCCATCTAAATCAGAGAGAAAAAAAAGAAAAGGCTTTAAACAAAAGACCCCTGGACAAAGGAGGATTTTGGATTTCAAAACTGCTTTTCTGAGAAGCAAGATGCTCTCTAAGAGGTAAGTAGAAATAGAAATAGTGACACGAGTGATGGTTCTAGTTTTGAATATTGCTGTCATAAGACACAGTGCAGGAGGCTCAAGATTCAAATCATTAATGGCACATGATGGCACATGTACCCCGATCTCTGTACAGGTTTTGTTTGCAAATCAAGGGAACATTTGTTAAGGTCACTGTTGTGGTTATATAGCGCATGTAAGAAAAACTAAGACTGATCTCTGTTTCATCTTTAACATTAATAATATCGGTTGTTCACATCAAAGCAGATAATAACAACAACATACATGCAATATCGAATATCTTCGGATATCACCAAAGTTTTCATAAGTCAATTTTATTGTTCACAGTAGGCGTTGAGTGCTACTGCTGCTGCTGCTGCTGATGCTACTGCTACTGCTGCTGCTGCTGCTGCTACTGCTACTGCTACTGCTACTACTACTACTACTACTACTACTACTACTACTACTACTACTACACCACCACTACTACTACTACTACCACTACTACTACCAAATCTTTACTTATCGAATCTACCTACGTGAAATATCTGGCCAGTACATGTATAATCTATGCAGGAAGACATTACACAAGTTTAATTTAGTTTAAGCCTCTTGATTCCCTGTGGAACATAGGGCCGCAGCAAGTCCCCTCCACCGAATTCGGTTCTGGCTAGTCCTCTTCAATTCGTCCCATGTACTACCAATGGCTTTTATCTCAGCATCGGTGCTTCGCCGCCAATTCTGCTTCAGATGTCCGACATTGCGTTTACCTTGGGGGTTCCACTCCGGGGCTTGCCTTGTGCTGGTGGATACAGGCATTCGAAGTGTGTGGCCTATCCAGCCCCATTCGCGCTTTCTGATCTGTCTCGATGGCGATTTGCTTTTTTTTTCGTTCTGTCCCACAGTTCGTTGTTCGTGATAACTTCAGGCCACCTAACGTTATTGTTGTTTCTGAGGCATCTATTAGTGAATGGTTGCAGTGTATGGCTGTTGGTCTTGGTAATGCGCCATGTTTCTGAGCCATAGAGTAAGACCAATTTCACGTTGGTATTAAAGATCTGGATCTTGTTTCGCACCGACAAGGCTGCAGACCTCCAGATTGGTCTTAAGCGTATCAGGCCTTACTGAGTTGGCATCTGATGTCCTCGCCTGTTCCTCCGTCATTACTGTCAACCTCTATAATATTTTCCTGATGCAGCTGCAGTGGGTCTGACTGTCTGTTATTGATTCGTATGGTCTCCGTTTTTCAGATATTTACCTGGAGTCCAGTCTCTCAGGCTTCTTCTGACACACGATATAGTTTCTTTTGTGCGTTTTGTTGTCTTTGTGAGAGAAGGCTGATATCGTCTGCAAAGTCGAGATCTTCCAGCTGCCCCTAACCCTAACCCTAACTCTAACCCTAATATGTATATATATATCCCCCCAGAAGGTTACTCCCTGCGGCCGCTGTAATCTTGATGCTGCTCATCCTGGCTTTGTGTTTGCTGGGCCTTCGAATGGACACAGAGGAGCAGATCTTGCAGTGCTGCGCCTCTCCTGCGAAAACACCCAAGTACCAATACGCCAAGGAGGTCAGACAGGTTGTGTTCGCTAAGGTTCACAAGGCTGCAAGCTCCACAATCCAGAACATTCTCCTGCGCTTCGCCATGAGCCGGAATCTCTCGCTCCTCCTGCCTGTGGAAGGGACGCTGTTCAGCGAGTGGACTTCCCAGATCTCTCCTGAGAACGTCTTGCCGCACCCGACAGGCGAGACGATGTTTGACATGCTCACTGTCCACGTCCTGTACAACCAGAGCGAGATGGACAAGTACTTCCCGAAGAGTGCTTTCCGCGTGGCCATCGTGCGGGACCCGCTGCAGCACGCCGTGTCGGCGCTGGCCTACTACAGCACGGTGTGGCCCTACACGGACCTCACGGCCGGCCTGAGAAAGCACCGCGCCGACCCCGTCACCGGACTCCTCATGCACCCGGAGGACTTCTCGGGCATCCGGGGCGGCTGTCCGGAGCTCGGCTCCTGGGTCGCCAACAGGATGAGCTACGACCTGGGCGTTCTCGACCACAGCAGCTCGGCGCACAGGCTCAGGCACGACTACAAGGCCCTCCGCGACTTCGTGGACAGTCTGCACAAGCAGTTCAACCTGGTCCTCATCGCAGACTTCTTCGACGAGTCCATCGTGCTACTCCGCAGGCGCCTCGGCTGGTCCATGAAGGATATCCTCTACCTCACGGTGAACGCCTTGCCAGACGACCAGAACTCGGTGTGGAGGAAGCAGCCCGACCTGACACCCGACCAACTAACCCCGTTCAAACAATGCAACAAAATAGATTACGAGGTCTTTGACCATTTCCTTAATCTGTTCTTCGACATAATCGGTGGGGAAGCTTACTTCCAGCAGGAGGTGGACGCATTCAGAGCCGTCCAACAGAAAGTCAAAAAGTTCTGCAAGCATGGCCTTAAGAAAACACTCGTTATACCGGCGGGCGCATGGAATGAAAAGTTTGTCGTGAAAAGGTGTGACTGTTTGGTAATGGAGGCCGAGGAACTACACTTAGTGCAAGCAGCAAAGAGGAAACAGCTTCGGCTGTACGAGGCCTTTAAAGCGTTCAACAAGAGTGACTCTACCTTAAAAGCGTTCAACAAGAAAAACTCTACTTAGTGCAAACAGTGAATAGAAAACAGCTTCAGTCTTACGAGGCTTTTAAAGCATCATCATCATCATCAGCATCTATGAACTTCGACTACATAGCACCATCATCATAATCATCATCACTATCATAACTGTCTATTATCTTCTTATCAATGAGCTATAAATCAAGAACCACATATTACTTTATTCTGAAACCTACTGAGTGACTTTGTATGCCTGAGTGAGGGCAGATCTTTTCAGTTATGGCTGACTGGATTACTGATGTGGGATTTCTAGCAGTATGTTTCTCCAAAATTTTAGTTGTCCTTTGATTCGTATGCGAGTGTTTGTGTTGTTGGATTTGAAGCGGTATGCTTCCTCAAAGTTTTTGAAGATCTTATGAGTTGAATTTAACAATATTATGATTTTACAAACTCCTAGGCTACCCTATGATTTGTATGCGTGTGTGTATTCAAACAGGTTTCAAACAGTAGGCCCACATTTCTTCAAACTTCTATGTTGTACTTTTTTTGGTGAGTGTTTGTGTTGTATTTTAAACAGGATATTTCTTCAAAATTCTACATTGCTTCTTACTGTGTGTGTGTGAGTGCATGTGTGTGTTATGTTGGTGTTCAAACAGTATTTTTCTTGAAACTCTTAAGATCTGTACCCGTGTGTTTGTATTGGTGGTTTTCAAACATTTAACTCCTTCAAACTTCTAGGCTCTCTTAAGATTTGTACCCGTGTGGTTGTATTGTCAGTTTTCAAACATTTAACTTCTTCAAACTTCTAGGCTCTCTTATTCTTAAGATCTGTACCCGTGTGTTTGTATTGGTGGTTTTCAAACATTTAAATTCTTCAAACTTCTAGACTCTCTTAAAATCTGTACGCGTGTGGTTATATTGAAGAGAAGAGCCAGCTCAGAAGTAGGTCATGTGTGTTTTATGCTGTTCAATTTTACTCCACGCGATCAGTCAGATTTGAACATTGTGGTAGCTAATAAGTATTGCTTCCTACATAACCAAAGATCTACAACAACTACACCAAAAACAAAAACAGCAACAACAATAAATACATAAAAAATAAAAACTACGATGACAACATCAGCAATAACAATAACAATAACATCAACAACAAAAGAACTACAGTTATGTATTTAGAACATTGATTTCTGAAACCTGCGTTTTGTATTTTCACTTTGATTTTTGGTTTACTGATTTTTTATTTCTTTTTTTTTTTTAATCGCTTTTGATAAATTTTATTGTTATACATATAGCAAGGGTTTTCTTTTGTTTTTGTTTTTTTGACGATTTGTGATTTTTACTTCTCTAAGAATAAAATGGCTTTTTAAACAACTGTTTGGATTCAAGACTAAATTTTTATGAGCAAGAGAGAGAGAGAGAGAGGGAGAGAGAGAGAGGGGGGGGGGAGAAATATATAGAGAGTGAGGGACAGAGAGAGGGAGAGAGAGAGAGAGAGAGTGAGTGAAACGTTGATAGAGTAAGGGAAAGCTTGTGCTACGGACACATAAAATAACAGAGAGAAAGAGTGAGACTGGAGGAAATAAAAGGAAGTGTATGGATCGGACGATAGACAGACGTGGAGGAATATACCAACCCACCGATGTTTACAAGGACAGCATTGGTATTTTTGGTACACATACACATATCCACCTACACCATAACTTTATACCTATTATGACATGTAGCACTACAGCAAATTGGATGGTGGCAATTTGGCATAAAACTCAACACCAAATTGTATGTAAATTATTTTATATAAAAAAGTGAAAAAATAAAGTCACCCAGAATTTGTGCTTCAAATAATAAAAGAATATCAGTATTCTCACTCGCTAATTAAAACATCACGTTTAACATCAGGGGATGATAAACTTATAAAGTATTTTTTTTTCTATTTATGGCACTACTTTAACTGGGTATGTAAATAGTTGTTATCAAAATAAAGGGTTAAAATATTGAGCAATAGAAAGTTTGTACATCTATATTGTTTTAACATTGAACTATTTCATCTTTAAACAGATGGACGGGACGGCAGCGAGTATAACATTAACAGTAAAAAAAATACAATATTGATATATAAATTGATTACTCTGATGATAAAGAAACAATAATATAAGTATTCATACAATGATCTCAATTCCAAATAATTATGATAATAAACATTCGATTATGATGATAATGAGGATGATGATGATGATGAAAATCGTGTAAACCCGTGAAAAAATTTTGTCAATTCAGTGATTAATTGATAATGTATTACTATAAGTAAAGAAATAAAATTAAATCAAGTTAATTATACATGTACTATTCGAGCCTTTTATAATCCTATAATATTAATTTCACCTTTGCTTCTTGACTGTCATATGATAGTTTCTACTGCTGCAGATTGAATGTCTTAGGATAGTTTCGAACTCTACTGGAAGTGGAATCCCAATATAGCTGATACTTCTGATGCTTGATAGTCGTAATATAACATATAATGTCATAAGATCGTCTCCACTGATGCAGATTGAATGTCATACCGTACTTGCTATATTTTATGCTTATTATATGTCAGAGGCCAGTTTCTAGTTCTACTGCTGGCAACTGAATGTCTCAAGATAGTTAATAATTCTATTGCTTGAAAGTCATAGAATAGTCTCTACTCCTGCAACATAAAAGTCATAGGATAGTCTCTACTGCTGCAGCGTGAAAGTCATAGGATAGTCTCTACTGCTGCAGCTTGAAAGTCATAGAATAGTCTCTACTGCTGGAACTTGAAAGTCATAGGATAGTCTCTACTGCTGCAGCGTGAAAGTCATAGAATAGTCTCTACTGCTGCAGCGTGAAAGTCATAGGATAGTCTCTACTGCTGCAGCTTGAAAGTCATAGGATAGTCTCTACTGCTACAGCCTAAAAGTCATAGGATAGTCTCTACTGCTGCAACCTAAAAGTCATAGGATAGTCTCTACTGTTGTAGCTTGAAAGTCATAGGATAGTCTCTACTGCTGCAGCTTGAAAGTCATAGGATAGTCTCTATTGCTGCAGTCTGAAAGTAATAGGATAGTCTCTACTGCTGCAGCGTGAAAGTCATACTCATAGGATAGTCTCTACTGCTGTAGCTTGAAAGTCATAGGATAGTCTCTACTGCTGGAACCTAAAATTCACAAGATAGTCTCAACTGCTGCAGCTTGAAAGCCATAGGATAGTCTCTACTGCTGCATCGTGAAAGTCATAGGATAGTCTCTACTGCTGCAACTTTAAAGTCATAGGATAGTCTCTACTGCTGCAGCATAGATAGATAGATAGATAGATAGATAGATAGATAGATAGATAGATAGATA
>RQTK01000471.1:257783-312566 GCA_003991915.1 Elysia chlorotica
TGTGTGTGTGTGTGTGTGTGCTTGTGTGTCTTTCAATCATCATATATGGCTTGCCATTATTATGACGACGGTTTTATTTTATATCCGTCACCGTTGGAAAAAAACGCTTCATTTAGCCTTCACCTCGCCAGGTAGTTTGTATTATTTATCACTGGTGCAACCAATCGAGACATTGTAATGGCCTTCGATAGGGCCAAGCATCTAAGTCGAGGGAGGAAAGAGAGAGAGAGAGAGAGAGAGAGAGAGAGAGAAAAAGAAAGAGAGAGAGAGAGAGAGAGAAAGAGAGAGAGGGGGGAGAGAATAAGAGAGTGAGAGAAAAAGAAAGAGAGAGAGATAGAGAGAGAGAGAGAGATGGCTCAACCACTTGTCTGAGGATGCCTAAGTTAAAACGAGTTAACCACCAGTGAAACTGGATTTTTCCGTTGCTATTTTAGACTACACCTCAAGGCCGCTCGGAACACGTAATCCGTTTTGTTGAACCATAAAGCTTCCCAGAATAGACGCCAAGTCAAAGTGTACAATACGAGTATGAAAACGTTTTCGCATACATAAATTTAACAGTGATCTACATCTGTATCTAGATCTCTTATATTTAGCAGAGTACGATAGGATTATACTAAAAGTAAGGGAGATTTGTTTCCTTTGTTTGATTGTTTTTGTTTTTGTTTTTGTTTTGATTTCTTTACTGGCTTACAAAGAACAACGCAAACTCCCCTGGCTGTGGTGAAAGGCTGAAAGAATTTTCTTTTTCTCCCTCTCTTCCTCCCTCCCCCCTCTCTGTCTCTCTCTCTGTCTGTCTGCCTCTCTCTCTCTCTCTCTCTCTCTCTCTCTCTCTCTTTCTAGGTGCGTGTTCGACTGGATTTCCCCAATGCTGTTTTTAAATACAGCTCTAAACACGTAATCAGCTGGTAGATGGCCCAACATGTATCTCTATAATATTCCTTTTCATGGAGAAAAGAGCTACAACTGTGGGCTATATGAGAGCATTATTCTGCCAGTAATGCTTCGGAAATTTCAGTTGGTTTTTTAATAGGGTAAGGAGAACGATATTTCGTTATCTTTTTTTTTTTCTCTCCCTTCTTTTGTTTAAAAATGTTATATTGATGACGGACTGAAATATTCTTTTATTATCTTACAAACGTATCATCCCATATAAGGCATAAGACCAGAACAAAGTTGTAATTAATAGCACGTTAATCTCTGAAAAACAAACAAACAAAAACAATGAACATTCATACCTCATTTCCCAAAATAACGATTGCATGCCAACAGAATTTATGGAGCGAGAGAGGCAATAGACTACTTCTTCTTCTTCTTCTTCTTCTCCTTCAGCTGCTGCCGCTGCTGTTGCTGTAACTACTACTACTACTACTACTACTACTACTACTACTACTACTACTACTACTACTACTACTACTACTACTACTACTACTACTACTACTACTACTACTACTACTGCTACTACTACTGCTGCTGCTGCTGCTGCTGACTGCTGCTGCTGCTACTACTACTACTACTACTACTACTACTACTACTACTACTACTGCTGCTACTACTGCTGCTGCTGCTGCTGCTACTACTACTACTACTAACTACTACTACTACTACTATGACTACTACTACTACGTTTATTTCAAAACAGCGAAACTGAAAGTGCCACCGTTGACACCAGAACAATCCAACATATCTTATCAATTGACTTATATATATTCAACTACACATCCCGAGCCCATTTGATGTTACTATGGTATACAATAATCAACTAAGGCTGTGAATATTCCTTTTTTTTAATGCCGCTATTTTGGTTGACAAAAAGCCTCTCACAGAACTAGTCTATATTTAGAGTTCCGTGGCGGCATCGTAAATTACCGATATCTATTTTTAAATATGTCCGCATTTTCCTGGAATGTGTTTCGGTTTCTGTTTCGGTGTAAGGTTTCGGCTCATAGTAAACGTTGTAAGCGGTTCAGTACTCATCACTCAGTGGACCAAGCAAGGCGTTTTCTGTTTGTGTGATGCAAAGTGCACTTCTGTTTCAAAGGAGTAATTAAAAATAAATTAAGTAAATAGTTGTTTTTTGCCACGTTTAATTAATTTATTATTGAAAGTCGAATAAAAGCAGGCGAAGTAAGTATTTTCTAATTATATGAAGTACCTGGTTACAGAGTGTATTAGCTTATTTTTTTAAATTTTTGTTTCATGGTACTAATAATTTGTTTTGCAAATATGATTGCGTTATTAGTTTTTTGTTTGTTAAAAAAAATTGCAGAACCTAGATCAATCTGGTTTATGAAGATGAACACAAAATTTAATGGTTAAGTAATGTTTTCCTCTTATTAGTTATCAAGGAGTTCACAAAAACTACTGTATTTTTTTACTTGTGTTCAAGTATTTATTCTTCGTAAAGTAGTTTCAGTTTTGAAACGAGTTCCCTTACTCTCACCTTCGAAACCCATCGTCTTTTGTTGTATATAATTATTTTTACATGTATAATGACGTATGGTACCACATATCTTCCTGTTTTCTATTTTTTTCCAGGCAGTTATATTTCTGCCTTACACAATATGTATCTTATTGTATCCCTCCCCTATGTTTCTATTTTTTCCAGGCAGTTATATTTCTGCCTTACACAATATGTATCTTATTGTATCCCTCCCCTATGTTTCCTCCATCCTGTAACAGGTGGGCCACAGCATCATACGTCCGACGCTGTCCTTGGTACCGTAAGGTGGCTGACCATTTCGCACGACTTCTTCCATCAACACAAGCAGCAGGCCCGTCTCAGTCAGATCTAGATCCAAATGCCCGAACACTATTGCAAGATATACGTTTAACTACCGGCGCCAATACATCTGGTCCTGTAGTTCCGGTTTCTGCATACACGGGAAGACAGCAGGTCGCACAACAGAATCCCGTCCAGGCTTTTTTATCTCTGCATTATTCTTTGGGAGGTCACTGGTGGAACGCTGCACTAGATGAAATGTTAGAAACTGAACGACAAGCCAGTATGAATTCGAACCGACAAAATGAAACAACCGAAGAGGAACAAGAAAAGGAAGAAGAAGAAGAAGAAGAAGATGACAACGAAAGCAACCGTGACCAGGAAAAAAAGAACGTCTGGAAAAAGAAAAATTCAAAATCAAAGTCAAAGAAAAAGAGCAAACGCGGACATGGGAAACGAAACAAAACAAAACAAAACGCAGAGGGCTATTCGGGAAAAGGGAACGCAGCCAGTGCGCCCTCAACTTCTACGCAAAGCACCAATAACTGCCGACCTTCGCCGCAAGCTGGTAGCAGCAGCTCCACACAGAACTGCGTCAGAGATGCTGCGCCGTTCGAGAATGCTGCAAGTCGGATGGATGCAGTTCAGGCAGGACTCGGTGCTTATCACTACTGGCAACAGTTTTCAACTTCCGCTAGCCAGTGCGATCAAGGGGAGACAACATCAAACCTGGATGAAACTTGTGTTAAGTGTGGCGCAAAGGGGCGTAATTCAATACTGTGCACAATGTGCAGAGTTGCCCGCTACTGTTGTAAAAGCTGCGAGAAGAAAGACGCCCGACGTCATCGGCCGACTTGTGGTAAGTTTTACACAGACCGAGGGCCGTAAGTACAACTTGGTGGTAGCGTACAGCTCGTCGCAAGCTTTCGTATTCGCATATCCTAAGATGAGCCGTGAACCTGCCACAACGTTGTATTTACTGCCCCTAAACATTATTGTGGTGTAATATGCAGTAGGCACCGAAAAGTCGATTCCATGAAAGTCGGTATTTTCATAGTCTAGGACATATAATTATACACGTTTATTACAGTCTGCTAAAAAGCGTATACTGTTCAAACTCAATTAATAAGAATAAATGAAGCTTTTCGGTAACCCCCCCCCCCTCCCAAGCCCACTGAATATGGACTTTTAAGGCAGTGTTGACTTCATACACAATCATCACAATCATTAAGCTTAAGCTTGGTAGGGCCTGCTTCACTCAGAGGCTTTACAACTATGGATGACATGTACCTTGCATCTACAATGTACGTTATAATTATTAAACTGATGTTAATATCTGTTTTGTTTTTAAATTTTATTTTGTTTTGCCTTGTGATTGGGAAAATAGGATTGTTGCGATACCCGATTCTCTGATTGAAAAATACGTGTCTTAAGACTTTGATGTAGCGTCTTATACATTTCTCTTGTGTGAGAGTAGCGTAACGGAGCAAGTCATTGATATACCGATAATTCATAACCTGGGGGACGATGTGAGTTCAGTCAAATGCAGACATGTAAAGAAGGAAAAGTATTCTATTAATGTGGTATATTTCTCTATGTCTCTTTCAGTGAGGATATTTACTTTCAACGCCGCGAGCAAGTCAGTCCAACCGTACCTGACGTTGAGACACAAACTGGCGGTGTCGCAAAGAGTGAAGATTCCTCCAGTGTCTTACTTCATGGGGAGCATACCGGACCAGACCAGATGTGGGTTGGGTGTCTTAAGGCTGGCTATGTTATCCTGCTTACCTAACTATGTTATCCTGCTTACCCAACTATGTTATCCTGCTTACCCAACTATGTTAAATTCCTAACGAGCAACAAGATGTAGGATGGTACATTTTTTAAAGAGGTACAAAAATCGTTTGTCAAGGCCAAAGCCATCCCAAACAGAAATCTGGGAAACAGTCTTTGGAAAGGAGATAGTTGTAAACTTAAAACAACCAATATATTTCAACTATACTGTAAAAGGGAATATGTACAATATACATGTACATTCACTTTTTAAAAATTGGCTTTGAAATTTAAACTTCTTAAAATTCATCGACAGATTTTACGGACCATGGTCCGAAAGTATACCGAACCAAGATGTCCTATACTTAATAGGTCTACATCAAGGCTTCCTAAAATATCAGGCAAAGTCACCGAAATAAACAAAAAATTTAAAAAAATTGCAGTTATGATCAAAGTGATCTATTTTATAGTAAATCTTGTCATCCCCTTGCGCACCTTTTATTTAGTTAATTTCAAATCTTTGTGTTTAAAAAAATTTACAACAAAAAATTCGTTGCAGTGTAGGCCGATCGTTTTGGCTGAAAAATACTCTATTTATCATTATTTTGTATTTATAGTTATTATAACTATGCTTAAAAATATTAGAAAAAAAAATCCCATTTGCTCGTGCTGTGCTATTTCTATGATTTTGCCCTCTATTTTCGGTCTACAGAGTTTTTGGTCTGGGTAAAAAAATGAACGGTGCATCCAAACTTTGAAAGTCTTTCACAATCTAAACGCTTGTTGGTTTAACATAATTTTTTTTAAGCGTATATCTTATCTTTTCCTCTTGTCCAGTCAAGATTCTTCCATTTCATCCCCCTGTTCTGTTGGAGATCCAAAGGGTTGGTTTTACAGAGGAGATGGAGTGGGTTGTCAACGTCATGGTACGGTTTGTTTCAGTCTGATTTTAGGGAAGGTCTGTCTTCTATAACTGGGATAAAAATTAATTAAAACAAGAGTGGGTAGAAATAAGGTAATAGTTAAAATGGCTTTAACTTATGTATTGCGTTTTGTGGTAGAACCATCGACTTTTATAATACATGTATAAGTCGGGGTCCAATCGCCTTGCTATGCCACGAGATCTTATTTAGACGATATTGTGGATCCAGCTCAGAACTAGAAAAACTAGTGTGAGCACACACTGGTAGGGGTGTTCTACAACTTCTTTCCATTCAATGAAGCACCTAAATTACAATAAAAATTCAGAAAACATACAATGGCAACTGTTTTCATTGGCTAAGGATTAAAGGCTAGGTTTATGCATATTAACGCAAACATAAATTCATAGTTTCCATTCTTGCCCAATGACTAATACGTGTCACTTATTTGAATACCTGTTTCAGGATGTCGCAAACAACACGACTACTGTTGTCATCAATGTGATGGAGAAAGATTTCCTCCAGGCGCTTGGAGATAATGTGAAACTCGAGCAAACTTTGATTCCAGGAAATTTTATTATCATTTTAATCGCGCATTGGACAGTCGGATCCAGGCCCGAGAATTGCATGATTCTTTACGGAAAGGACAGTTCATAGTACATGTAGTTAAGTGACCAGATGTGAAAAACACTCACGGAGCGTTTGCGCGCTTTTACCGCTGTATGGTCTATTTTTTAAGTATGGAAGAAGCTGCACCGATTAGCATTACTAACTCGTCTTGCTTGATCAGCTAACTTGAACATTAACTAAAGTTCATGTCTTCATGTCCTTGAACTCTTGGTCAATTCACATTCCTAATAAATTAAATCCATTTTGTGCAATTTAAATGTTCCCATTTATTGTAGGATAGGCATGGGAGACAATGAAATTATAATTTTAATAGAATTTGATATTGTCCTATGGTATTTTCCTGCTTCCTGCATGAATGGTCAGAACCAAAATGTGCCATCAAAATATTATTATTCATTATGTTAAAGTAAATGATGTGTATATTACACATGTAGCCTAATGTGTTGACAAACATCATCAATATTTACTTCATTTACGTTCTGGTCATACATTTCCACGTTACTGACAATGTTGTTGTAGTTTACGTTGTTATTGTAGCATGCAATAAGCTTTTTATTTCACAATCATTTTCCATATCGCCTAGATTAATCAAAATTTACTTGAAAATATTTGGAGTGTATTGATACTAGTTTAACACTATATTGTATAAATGTAAATAAAATGTAACTACACTGTACTTACTCCGGTGGAGTAATTAGAAGAGTCACTGGCCCTACATGTGTTTCTTTTCTAGCTTACTAGATCATGATTAATTATAAGCCTGTTTATTTTGTCATTACTGTTGAAAGTATGAGTTCAAACTAAGTTTGTTTCTCTCACGGTAACAATGAAATCCTCTAAGTCTTCTTAACACAGTGTCTAGCATCAGTGTAGTGTGTACATCATCACGTGACCACAGAGTATCAATAAACACATTGTGGCGACGGTCCTGTTAGCTCGGGTTCATGATAATTATAAAGGTCCCGATCAAGGGCAGTAAGCACAATGTCGCGGAAGCTTACACTCCTAACACTGTAACAGCTGGTCGCAGGCTTTCTTATTTGCGTATCTTACGACGAGTCGTAAGTTTACCATGGCGTTGTACTTGCGGTCCAATATCTTTACCTAGACGGCGTCAGACTGATCCAACAAGCTTAGATTTGAACCTCGCCAATCCCGAGCACTACCGACTGCGCTTTCTGGCACTATAGCCCCTATTACTTTCGTACTTAAAGTAAGGGGTTGTGAGTGATCAGACTTTCCATGGACTGAATACCGACCTGAGTTCCCAAGCCCCGAATACTCCCGTCAATTTTTCATTGCAAGCCCAGCGTTTAAGTTCTTTTACTGAGTAAGTTATCTAACGCTCTTATGACTGGCTAGAATTGATTTTAGTCCCATTGTTAAAATAAAACATTTGCCATTTTGTATACCTATGTATGTTTATGTTGATGCATTGCTGGCCTTAAAATCAAATAAAGACATTTCCTCTGAAACTATTGGCTTTTGTTTCAGTCTTTGGATAGAATATTATGAGAATAAAAGTATTGCTAATGACTCATGCGCGCCATCATTATATTCATCATCTCCCCCTCTTTCTTTCCTCCTCACCCTCATCACCATCATCATCGTCATTAGCACCATCACCAACACTATTATCCTTATCTTCACCCTTTTTACCTTCCTTCTCTTCCTCAAACATCATCATCATGATAAACTTAAATACACCCCTCTACCCCAAACAGACCAAGGTTCAAAGCACTATACATTAAAATACACGAGAATAACGAGGCGAACTAGCTCAAGTGGTAGAGGCCCGCGGTTCGAACCCCACGATTGGTCAAAAATTGAGCTGTCCAATTTCATCCCCTGTAAATGGTTAGGTCGGTGTCTATATACTATGACCAGCTGAGACAGGAGTCCATGTACTCTGCCCTGTCTCTTGTGTTGCAGCACATACAATTGTCATACGCTAGTCTCATGCTCTTCCCACAATAAAGCCTAGATTATATAGTACTGACGTTGGACGTTATAACCAATTCGATTCACGAAAATAAAGTGCATTTAACTATATTGAATAGATAACATTTTTATTTATATAGAAAATGAATAAGGTGGAGGGTCTAATTCATATGACCTCGGCAGTAGGCCCTATTTTAACTATTAAAATACACGTTTACTCCTTTCAAAATAATAAATGATCAAGCCAATAAATTAATTAGATCCATACATTGGTGATAGCAGAGAGTGTAGAATTGTATATATTCTGTGGTAATGGTTTGAAATAAGGGAGAAGGGGGTTAGTTTGAGCGACACTGAGTTGTGGTTGTGTTTGAGACTTTGAAACGAGTGAATGTGTTCAAAGTATGCATAGATGACACGTCATTTTAAATAGAATTGCTCGAAAATGAAACAAAACTAGACACGGTGCCAGGAAAACTCCCAAAGATTTTTCTTTAATTTAAAACTTCGGTTTTATCATCATAAAATCAATTGTTATAATCAAATTACGTTGATTGCACTGCAAGTTTATTCTTTTATCATCTAGGCTACGTTTCCAAAGAATGTGTAAATCTTGCAAATGTTCACAATCTATGATTTAGGCTACCCATAGACATGATACATCGGCGTTGTCGTTCGCAATTCGCACATGGGACAATTTTTGCCAATATTCTTGAAAAGGAACTAGATATATAACCCATTTTATATGTACGAAAAAATATTGCAGTAGCCTATTTAGAACGAAGCAAAAGCTAAATTTCCTCACCATTATTTCGCTATTTGCTCAGCTCTTTAGATCTACAGACCGAGTGCGTCTTATTTTTTTAGGCTAGTGTTTACCCTGGCATCTCCCTGACACAAAGACCTTATAACCTCCCCTCACGGGGAAGTTATATTAAGGTCTTTGCCCTGACATCATTTTTACATCATGGGAATCCCCGTGTGTCGTGGGAATCCCCGTAGACAAGACGAAAACGAAAGTAAGTTTTCACACAATCGCACTTTCACAGTCAATCATTTTGACTTTTCTGTTAGACACTTGAGTAACTGTCTTCACATTTCTTATCAAATAGGCTTCCCAGCGCTTCTAATTCCAGCTAGATCTAGCAGATTTTCTAGACTCTTATATCTTAATAATCACAGAAAAGGTATTTAGTACGAATAAATATTTGATCACAAGATCTTGATCTATTGAGATTATACTTAGGCCTATAGGCCTAGAAATCTAGATTAGGGTTTTTTGGCACCCTTACAGTTTATTTTAGGAATGCATTGTAGTTTCACACAGAGTTATAACATAACTTACTTGAAAGTCAAGACCTGAGCTTTAGGATTTACTTTTAGGGTATCTTATCGAGCAATAGTACCTCAGTGGGTAATGCTCATTGGTGCCAAAATTGGAGTCCTTAAAAGGAACACAGAACAAGCACATACAGGAAACAACAAAGTAGTTGTGCTGCGGAAATTTTTTAGGGTTTTCTTTTTTAAAACATTACTACTTATTGAACAAAAATTTTGCTTTCCAACTTAAATAGGGCAACTTGTCTCACAATCTCCTTACCTTTTGGTATGGAGGTATGGTTAAGGAGTTATGGTATACCTGGGGACAAACTTTCGGTAACGACTTGAGTTGACAAGACTCTCTGCAGTGAGCGATATGCTGGGACTTCCAGTCAGGGCTTTTGGGATCCTGCTCTAGACACTGATTTGTCAAACTTGTCAATGTCTCAATCTGGCCCCCTATACGCCGGATGTATCCATGTGTCAACTAAGCCTAGATCTGGTTGGCAATTTTTTTTTAGTTTGCATCAGCTTAATCAGCTTAAACTGTGCTGGCTCCTTGGAACGAACCATAAAGGCACTGCGCTAGGAGCCACCTGCTAAGGAGTAATGTGTAAATATGTAAATACTAGGGCATTGTGCATGGGAAGACAAGACAACAACGGTAGACGTACATGTTCGAAGCTAGGGTTATCTAGATTCAGCTAATCCCAAAGGTGCAGTGTCATTGTGGTGACTAAAACCATTCCTATCATTTTAGTAAAGGACGAGGCAGGGGGGTTGATTTTTTAGGCTAATAAGATCCATGTTTGACTAGTATTGCATAAATTAGTAATCTGTGAATTGGGCAGGCTATCCTGGAAAAGTGTAATACACTAACATTAATAGTTTTAATTTGTTTTTGTTATCAATAAAAATGTGCACCATTCAATAATACAATGTATAAAATTTTTACGTAGGGTAACATTTTTCTACAAAATATTTTTTAATACAGTAAACATACATAGGGTTTGACTTCTATCATTCTATGTTCCACTGTTATTTTAAAGATCTGTTTTTCATAATTTCAATTTTTAATAGGAAAAGTGTGAAAATATATATATATATAAATAAATTCTGAATAAATGTCGATTTATCCCTTGCACACAAAGGTTTGCTTTGAATTCCAATTGACAGTTTTGAACAGCCAAAAAGAAACAATAATATGAAAGATCAGGGTAAAAGCTAAATTATGCAACTTAACCTAATGTTACTGTCTTCCATGTTCTTGAACATTTTATGAATAGTAAAGGGTGGTCTTTTAAGAGTGTTTTCATAATAACATTTTCATTTTTGTTGTTGTTGACAATGACCAGAAAGTGAGTCAAGAGCCATATACAATCCATTATGATGAAAGGATCTGTGAAAAAAATTGTGAAGAAGGAGGTCCTCATGCACAAGGAGACGGTCAATTCTCACCTGCGTTTCCACTTTGACAGCTCTCTGGATCTGGACTTGGAGTCAAACCAGTCCGCGTCTGCCCCCAGGTCGAAAAGCGAGAAACAGACAATGCCGACAGACTTTGTGAAACCTCCTTTTGCTCTGCCTGAACACGTAGAAGACCACCAGAGAATCAACAGAATACTCAGGTACAGCCTGCGGCAGCAGAAAGAGGATGAAATCTCAGACAATGCTGCTATTGTTACGTTTCTTATCAGCCGCTGCTTAACAGCAGCCAGCATACCTCACAGAGTTGTGTGTGGTTACCGCAGAGTGTATCCTGATGACTGCAGTAACAACAACCCCATGCCTTTTCCAGTGAGCCCACATGTTTGGCTAGTTATAAAAGACCACATAATAGATAATACTTATATAAAAATAATGCCGGAATGGATGTGTAACTATCTGCATGACCATATCTCTGACTGCTATGACGAAACAGACAATGAATTCAATGGGGCTTCAAAATTGCAGGACGAAGTTCCATCTATTTGTATTCCCAGGGGGTTCATGAAAAAAAAAATCCAATTTTGCCTGAGGCGACCAGATATGGCTCTTGCCCTGGGCCATAACAACGAACATTTTTACAACTTTTTCTTCTCCATGATTCGACACATTTATGAGACATATGGTGCAACTGTTAAAGGAATTGACCCGACCACAAGGCTTATTTGTTGGCGGTGTGAGAGTTATCCTGAGACTGGAAAAGGACTCTACTCAGACGCATTGGCTCACAGGTATGCTGTTGAATTTGATTAAGGTAATCATATATATATGAGTGCAAGTGGCAGTTATATCTGCTTTAAACATTTCACTTCTTGTTCTTAAAATTTTAAGATCAGCTTAGTGTGGTAAGAACAGTTTGAAAAAAAAACAACCAAAACAATCCATTTTCATCTAAATTTGCTAGATTTTGTATCCTTTTTTTTTGTATATGAATCACACAAATCCATCCATCAAGTGTCATGCTTTGCAGTGTGGCGATCAGATCCCTCCACATCTCCTGATCATTTGATGCTTCAAATGCTTCCATCACTTTTCCCAAGTTATTACTACGTCATTTTCTTTTAGCCCAAACATTATCTTTTCTCATTGTTTTCCCTTGCTCCTGTCCTATTCAATCATTCCAGTCATCATAAGATGTTCCTGCTTTTCTCTTTTTGCAGTGTAAGACAATCTTGTCTGAACCTGGATAAAGTCTGTAGCTTCAGACAAAGTCCTCTGATCTTAACCTGCAACTAAAATCTTTGCAGCTCCAGACTTACTCATCTTAACTTGGTTCAAATTTGCAGTGGCCAAGACTGTTTGGACGTCGAGTTAAAATCGGTGCCCAGCTCCTCTTCAACCACCTGGCGGTTTCTTCAGTGTTCTAGATGCATGGTTGCCAACTACTGCAGCGTAGAATGTCAGAGCCAGGACTGGTGGGAGATTCATGAGTACCTATGCTTGTCGCGCGGATCAGTGTTCCTGCCACCCATCAGCAACAGTCACTAGAGGGACTCTCAACATTTTGTTTCACACACACCATGTACATGATTTTTTGGTGAGTCTATAATAAATTAATTTTAATTAAATCTATTTCTTTTTTTTTTTTTGAAGAAATTTGTTTTATAAATAGATACATATATTTTGGTTTGTTTGTAATGATTAATATTAATTCTACGTACAAATCATAATTGAATATGCGATTTATATATTTTAATGAGTCTGTGATAAAGTAAAATTAAAAAGCTGCTTTCATTTTTCTGTTAAAATTTTTTTTAGGATACTGTCCTTTTCCATCATTAAGTAACAGTTAAAATAAATTTATGCCCTTTTCCATATTAATTTATCTGGATAGCAAAGAAAACCATTTACAGTTGCACTGTTCACATGCCGATGCATAGGCAATTGAGCTATAATTTTTTGTTCTATTCTGGCCAAGTCTAGACATAACTGTAGGCCTACTATGTAGATTTATTCTGACAGGCTATGGTACTCTATCTCCATGTTGTATTTTTTTTTCTTCCAATCACAAATTTAGGTTCTTTATGACCTTGGTTTTTAAAAACTTTTTTACTGACAATGTTTTTTTATATCATCTTTTCAGGGCAAAAGGCAGCGCAAAGATGGTTTTTTAACTTTAATTTTATTTTTTAATATTAAATTGGATCATGAGAAATTTTCAAGGAGTGGCCTTGCTTTTTACAGTTCTTTTTAATCAAAACCAGTCTGTGTGAACTGTGGTGGAGGTCCATCTTTATACATGAAAAAGAGCGTGAGTGAATGTCAGTTGAATGTGAATTAACTACAGACTAGCACTAGCATGCTTATGAAGGACCAATGGTTGGTTGGTTGAATTTCGTTTTACAAGCATCCCAGTCCCAGATTTTTACTTGTGCAAACTGTTCTGTCTAATATCGGTACATATAGAATGATAAAAAGAAATAAAAAAATTTAAAATTAAATATAAAAATAAATTAATCAGAAAGAGGCTATGGAAAACAAAAATTGTTGCTTTTTTTCATGACATTTTCAAAATCCAACAATCCCACTCCCCGAAGATTAAACATACCTCTATGTAGATTTTATTGACAGATAAGAAAAGATCATCTCTGAGATCACTTAGCTGAGTACAGGATTTGTATTTGGCTTAAGTGGGGTTCGATGTAGTTTGGTACTTGTAATGTATGAAATAGATCATTATTGAAAAACTGTTTTGCATTGTATAAAAAATTCAGTCCTCTCCCTGCTTAAAAATCCTTTTGTTTGCTTTATTATATTAATTTGCAAACACATAAAATAAACACATACTCTTGATTGAACCATCTGAGAGCTATTTTTCTGTGTCAGGAGGTGCAATTTATAGGTGGAGACCACTTTTTGAAAATGAGTGTATTACCCATTTCAAACTGTTTAACTCTGATATGCATTATATCAAGTCCTATCACAGATAAAATGACCTCTCAGATCAATTCTCAGTAACGCAGCCACAACAAGCTGAGGACATGAATGTTACAACAAGCATTGTACGATTTCAGTAGATGTCTGTCTTGGATTAGCTTCAGACTGTATTCCGAACTCGGAAGGTTTTAAAGTTAAATAACTGTCAAATAATTAAGCACAGAATTTATTTTTAATCTCTATGGCCTTTAAAAAATTTGGAATTGAATAATATTAAGAACATCAGATTAGCATATAAAAACTGGCCCTTGATTTTCTTTTCAAGTTTTACTCAATGTTTTTAAGTATTACGAATGTGAATGCACTCAGGGTGACAGCACGTAGTTAGAAGACACAATCTCTGATTTAGGTCAATTTAGCCATTCAGGCAAGAATATTGAGGAAAACTAATCTATGCCTCTTGTTCTAGTCTTTGAAATAAAATACAAAGAGAGAAAATGGAAAAATAATTTATATCTACTATAAAAAACACTGCTTGATTAACATCTCTGATGACCTCCAGCAAAATGAAATATCTTTGTGGGAACTGTAATTTTCAATCGATAGCTAGGACTGAGGCTGCTTTATGCTTAGTGTGTTTAGTTAGTAGTTGTTTTTAGTGAAAATGGTACCAGTGAATCAATTTTTACAGGATCTCAGGTGTTAAATGTTCTCTTGTCATGTATAAATTCACACCATAAGAGCAAAAATTACATAAAATTAATGAGCACACTGTTCTGTTTTTTATTATTTTAATAATAAGTATTTGTAAAACCTATAAAATTGTACACAGAGCATACATGACGTAAAAACTTGACAACCTATTTCAACAGGACTTGCACTGGGTGGGATTAGTTATACGCAAATTACTTTTAATACTTTTAAAATTGATTTGTAAACTTAAATGGAGGAATGCAAGGTTAAACTGCCTAATGCTTTTGGAAGGTTCTCTCCAAAGTCGGAAACTAATTAGCTGCAGCGTTTAAATCCAGGTGATAATCGTGTAAAAATATTGATAATCGGTGGGCTGTTGGCTTTTTTGTTTGTAGGAGGAGAAAGCATTCATTACTAATGCTTCACTACTACTGGATCATGGGGCCCAATTACTTTTTATAAAGCATCAGAAAAGCAGAACAAATTAAAAGTGGAAACGAAAACAATGGTCAATCAGCATTATTAAAATGGGTAGATTTAATGTAAAAAAAAATCAATTTATTTTGAAAAACACAATCCAAACTCTCATTGTAAAATTATCAGACATTATTCTTACTGTTTCTAAAATAAAGCAGCTTAGTTAATAATCATGATGTACTTCTTTATTTTTTAAATTAGTATTTTTTAAATATATATCAGACATGCACTCAGCACAAATCCTTATTCTTCGGTTTCAAATTATGTACGTTGACCATAATAAAAATGATACTTCCATTGCATCGTTGCTGTTCTTTTTTGTACATTGGTCAATTGGTCTTAGCTTTGTGTGTGTGTGGGAAGGGGGGGGGGGGGCATTTTATTATTCCAACATTTTTCCTTCTTCCAAACAATGCATCTCATGTAGTAAAAAGTAAGTCAGTAGGCATTTAGCATTTGTTTTCCTTGCGGGACGATTCTAGAAACAAAAGGAAAACATGTATGTGTTTTTATCTTTGATGGAAAAAAAACAAACCAACACATGCTAATAATTATATGTTTGTAATTTTTAACTCGATTTAACTTTTAAGTCGATTCGTACTCAGACACTCGACGATACGGACAATTTGGCAGGAACCTCCTTTTCACAGTGAGGTAAAACATGCCAGGATAATGCTGAAAATGGTGCCTATCGATAGTAGGTTAGGTGAAGTTTTATCTCTCACACTTGATGTTTGGATTTAAGATTAATAGAAATGAAGGATAATGAAATACTCTTTATAAAAAAAAAGAAAAAACTGGTGTAACTTAACCATAACAAATTGATTGTCTTTAGGATTTAAAAATCTCAATGCTCTTCACGAGCTGATAATAATCTACTATGGTATATTGGTCCAACGCCAGAAGAGCTATCGATAGTGTCCGGTAATCTTTTTTTCGATAACTTACATGTTATTTCTCATCTCACTCAGAAAAGTGAGAACCAAGAAGATTTATAACCCAAAGTGCCTGACTCGTTTATCAACGGTTTAGCAAACCAATTGACGAGGTAATAACTTCTTTAAGTTTAGCAGCATATATTGTTACTTTCCCCCATTTCCCCTTTTACGTAAATCGTCAAAAATTTTTTGAGAACAATGTTAGATCTAGATATATAATCTAGTTTCAGATCTCGATATCACGCGTTGGATGTAATCTAGTCTAGATCTAGATCTATCTGGATCTAGATTCTAGATCTAGTTTCAGTAGAATATAATTAGAACTAGACTGTTCTGTAACTAAGGGTTGAAGGAGATTGGATATGGGGCAAGCGAATTCATTATTAAAAATGTAATTTTTAGATACTGGACGAGATATTATAAATCTTTATTTATCTATAATTTAAGATTTGACAATACTCTAATTTATGGATTGGGCAGTAGATGTACTATAGTGTCTGTACCCACTTACAAGTATTTCCTTGGTACAGGAACTGAGGAATGATTCAGTGTTGGGTTAGGAACTTCATAATCGGAAGGAGACAGCGAGTGTCAGTGAATGGATCAGTCTCAGAATGATCAACAGTAACCAGTGGTGTACCTCAAGGAAGTGCCAGTTCTGTTTATTTTTATAAATGATTGATTTGCCAGAAGCTTTAAAATCTTGCAATGAGATGTATGCAGAGGATACAAATGTCTCCGCTACAGTTGAAACAGATTCGTGTCAAGTACTGCAATGGGACATTGACAGATTGGTAGAATGGGGATGGGCAGACACTTGGTCACTTTGCCTCAATGCAGGAGATTGTGAAGTCATGTACTTTTGAAGGAGTAACCCAGAACAAGAGTACACAATGAAGACACACCAGTCACACAAGAGAACAACATTGGAAGCCTCAAATTTAGAAAAGGAAGTTGTGGAACCCTAGAATAGTCTAGGTTTCGGAATCTGTACTGCTTCAATAACCCATGTTTCCCTTGTTGGTATTGTGCACATTCCTTTTTTAAAACGTTTATAAATAATGTACAGTACAATCTTGTTGATCTACTTAAAATATATATGCAAGCTGTCACAAAATGAGCTTTAGACCGTTAATAAATATAGTCTTACACTAAATAAAGAAGAGGGAGGGGGGTCATTAACTGTTGTAAGAAAATGTTCACCTTTTATAATAATCATTGTTGACGGTAGAAAAATAAAAAGTAGTTTTATACTTCCCTGAGGTCATCTATTACAGTAGACTAGGTATGCAATCAAACTATGTTTTATACATTGTAGCTTAGACATGGTTTTTCTTTTCATTTTAGTCATATTGGACCTAAATGATGTAATTTTTTACATGAGCACTGTAATACATTTTTTGTGTTTTTCCCACTTATCATTTTATTTGACACCTTGCCATTTCCACCAACCTGCTATTCAGGGTTACTACAGCGAGTAGACGGAGGACGTCACAATGAGCAGCTCAGAAGAAGTCTCCTGGATATCGTGGTTCTGTGGACTCAGGGGAAATGAATTCTTCTGTGAGGTAGGACCCTGTAGGTGTAGTGATGTACTACATTTTAAAATCAATGTTTTTAAGTACTTTGTTGTATTGTGAAAATTTGAACCACCACGGTGGTTATGCCTTTCGATAGTATAGTCTACTTGTGATTTGAACCTGGGACCTCATGCTGATCAGTTTAGAGCACTGGTGACACTCCTGATCCTTGTCATGCCTATCCCAGTGCTCATGTTCTGTAGCTGTAAATGGGTTCTTCCGTAAGCTTTAAAAAACTTAACTAGTTGAATGTTGCACCATACATTTATTTTTGCAGAGAAATGCCATCATCAAGAATTATGTAGCTAATTTTACTACAGATTTACTTAAGATCTGTATGATGCCCAATAGTTTACATATATCCAGTGCTTCATAAATTACCCCACCAACACACCAAAATGTGTTGCCTCAGGGTTGATAGAAAGGAATTCTCTATATTCAATGTAAATACATTAATACTTGTTTTTAAGGTGCTTTTAAAATCACAAACCAAAAAAAACTCTAATATAAAGGACTTTCATACTTGTGGTTGCACAAATTAAAAACCATTACAAGTGTGCTTAGTAGAGCAGCCTATGCAATAATTATTGTCAGTGTTCTGTTGTGGGCTAAGCATTTTGTCCAAGCCATTCAGATGAACCGTCAAGACATTTTGAAAGCATATTATCTGCTCTATGTTAAAGGGAGACGTTGAATCGTGAATGTTTTAAGAGAATCACTATACTGAATCGTTACTCCTAAGACATCTTTCAGTACTGAGTAAGGCATAAACTACAGTCATGATCATAATATTCCATGGATTATTTTGTACGCTCCTGAATCTAAACAGTAAAAGCAAGAGCTTGCTTGATGGCAAGTCTTGAAGTAGCTTGAATAAATTTTCTAGAATGACAAACCCGTAACATTATCTAAACGCTCCTCCTAATTTTTTTTTCTTGGCACCCTCAGGTTGATGAGGATTACATCCAGGACAAGTTTAACCTGACCGGTCTGAATGAGCAGGTCCCCCACTACAGACAAGCCCTGGATATGATCCTAGATCTCGAACCAGGTAGGGCATTGTGGAGAATCTAAGGCCAAACTAAAGCTTCTTAATGCCACAAGACTTTAAGAAATTTTTTTTTTTTGTTTGTTTGTTCGTATCTGTTATAATGATATTATTAGAAGGTAATTTATACACTGGGGTTTAATAGACTAAGAGACATCATAGCTCATTGATGTATGACTTGTTCTCGAAAGGTGCCTTTTTTTTACCATAAACATAATGTAAAAAAAAAAAAGAAATGTTTGTCCCATGCTCTTTGAAAGAGCATTGGGGAACTAGGAGTTCATGGTTGTACTAGGCAAACAACATTTGTATGGTAGGTTGCCATTGTTTTCTTTCCTTCACTTTGCTTTCAAAGTTACTCTTGAGGTTTGACCAGCAATGCCATGCTGGGTGACTAGAATCATAGTAGAAACATTTTTGTCTGTGCCAGGAATGGAACCCAGCTCTTCACAATGGTGTTGTCACGACCTTGTCATTGCGCTAGCGACATCCCCAAAATATGTAACACATTAAGATGCAAAATCAAAAATAGCTCTGGAACTATATTCTCGAAATGCACAGGTTTTTTTTTTTTTTATATTTGGCTCAATGAGTAGATATTTTCTTAGTGTTGCAGAACTCTGAATATATTTTTAGACATCTTATTCTAAAACATAGTTTGTGACTTAGTTTTAAACCTAAGTATCATCTTTTAGGGTCATAGAACTTTATCTGTCTCCCTGCACTGTCTTGTGTGTGACAGCACAAAAATTATAGACTAAAGTCATGGGGTCCGTCCACATATAGCCTATAGTATAAAGAGCTGAAGTTGAATGTTCCATCCTTGGATTACTGACACAATTGACAAATAAAATAAAAAAAATCACTAAATTAAGAAATGTATACAGGCTTTATAGTAACTATTGCTGCTTAATTTTCTGTCCTTTTCCTTTTGTCCCTACCTTTCTGCGACCTCCTTGTCATTAAAAAAAAAGTTAAGTGTTGTTAGTACACGTGCATGGAAAAATAAGTAACAGAGATGAGAGTGAATCAGAAAGACCCTTTCAGTGCTTAATTACCAGTGTTTAAATTTTAAGTTAAATCTTTAGATCATCCTGTGATTGTTGAAATAATCCATGGTTTCATCAGAAGGCGAGGATGATAATGTTGAAGGAGATGTCGTTGAACAAGCTGCGGAGATGGTATATGGCTTGATCCATACTAGGTTTATTCTCACCAATTCAGGCGTTGTCAAAATGGTATAATAAAAAGACGGGAAGCATTTCGTTTCAGCTCCTCATCTTTTGAGTTGGCTAATCTTGTGCCTTTTGTTGTTTTCTGATCGTTGAAGTTTTGGTTTTGGCTTTGTTATTTTTTTTTTATGTTCGTTGCAATTATTCTCCATTTGTAAGCAGTTTCAGATGGATGCATATCTGCAATAGTTTTCTAGTTTCTGTCTGATCTCAAAGAAAAAAGTCCTTTAAAAAAAAGTAACATTCACACTAACTTTAGCTCAAGCTTTAAGGGTTTAATTATTTTTCCCCCGGTTTTATTATAAAAATAATAGAATCTATGAATCTAACGGAAACCCCTCTTTGCCAATCAACGGCAATGCTTAGCTCATAAGCACTTTTTGTGTGGATAGAAAGTACAAAGAATAGGTAGCGTCGACACAATTTAAATGGCATTTTTAAGAGAGGGGTTTGGGGTCTTCCTTTGATACTGAGTTGATCCCCACCCCTCCTTGGGCATTTTGTCAAAGTTGCGATGCGAAAATGTGTAGGAGTTTCAAGAACATTTTTCTCTAGTGAAACTGCCTTTGTCTGGTATTGTCTGCATTCATTGCACAGTTGCCTCTCTGGCTTTTTATTGCGTGTAGATATTTATGGTTGGCAGCCGTTTAAAAAAAAGGTTGGTTTTGTCTGGAAGATTTAAAAAAAGAACAGATTTGTGTTTTTCAATGGTAGCCACAGATAAATGACTTGATCCAATTTTTTTATCAAGTTTAGATATGGTACTCTTTCCTTTTAAAAGAATTGAATTGGATATATGATAAATTGGTTTTGTTCTTGGTTATTTAAAAATAGGCATGCACTTTTTAGTTTCTGGTTTGTTTTCTTACCTGTCTGTGAAACAGTGGTCAGGAGCAGAAAATACTAAGTTGGTGTCCTACTTAGAGCAGTGATTTGTGATTTTCTTATCTCAGCATAAGTGTGGTCACAAATTGTCAGGGACTTTGGATCCACAATGCAGCTAGACTTAGAGAACTTGGCAAAATCAAGCCTGATAATGCGAGTGTGGCTGTAGCTTCTAAGCATGGTGTATGGTAGCAGATTGTCTGCAGTATTCAACATCAGGTGCATAGAAATGTCCCAACCTGTTTCCTATGCACAAACTCATTTACTTGGGTGTGAAGACATGTATGGTTGGGATTTTTCTGGTGGCCTGGCTTGTGGCATGGTGGGAGAGCGCGCGTGCCAGCACCCAGCCGCTGTAGGCCTCAGGCACTGTTGTTCCTCTCACACTCTCTGCCCAGATGACGAGCTGGAGGAGAACCCAAACCAGAGCGACCTCATTGAGCAGGCGGCGGAGATGCTGTATGGGCTGATCCACGCCCGCTACATCATGACCAACAGAGGCATCGCTCAGATGGTAAGCGCCAGCCAGCACCATAGGAACAAACAATATATACAGTTATGTCAATTTTCTGAAAAAAACAAACAAGAAAACAACTCAGAATTCAGTAAAGGTATGTCAAAAGGGTTCTGTTTTGAGATTTGAATATGCTATGCCGCTGTACACAACAGTTGGTTCAGTAAAACAAATATAATCTAGTTGGCATCACTAACATATAGTATATCAATGTCTTTTTCAGTGGAAGGTCCTGGTTTAAGGAGTAGTTTGTGAAATTAATATTACAGGTTTCGCTGCTTTCGAGAAGACAAACATTGGTTAATCCATTTCATTTTTTTATCATGACACAGTAGTACTGCTAAAGGGATTACAAATACAATGAAAAGGTTTTTTGTAGCATTATCTTTTGCGTGAAAAATCAAGTTGATTGGTTAAGAGGGGAATGCTTGAGAAATCTCAATTTAATTAGAAAATTGCAGAATCATAATTTGAAAACTATTTGATTAAAGGAAAGGAGCTGCTATCTTTTTCCTCTCTTCATATTATTCTTGAAATTAAAAAAAATAAAATCGTTTATCTGTTTGTTATCATTTTAAACATTATTGTTTGTTTTCAATTCATTTAAACTGTTATTATTTTCTGTTCCTATGCTGATTTTGAAAGAAAAATAATCTTATCTTTTAATCTGAAATAGACTTGTGTAGCATTAAAACTAGCTTCTTCATATTAATTAAGATTATACAAATCATGTCTGGTTAATAAATCATCGTCACCCCATGTAATCCGAAAGAAAGAAAAATTCATAACATTATTTTAAAATTGATTTATGCTAAAAGGTAAGATAATAATTAAAAAATATTTAAAATATGCTTATTCTCATACTAGATAGTCCCAATATTTGGAAAACTTTTTTTTTTAATGTTATGATTTTTCGCAAAAAGAAAAACAGAACTTTATTATATAACTTAGAATGTCTTAATACTCTGAAATGCTTTGTAAGTTTTTTAAATAGTTTTTTTTCTTTTCTTCCCACTGATATTGATAATATGGATCTTATATTCAATAATTCTTGTATGCTTAAGTGAATTTATTATGTTAGATTGTTGTTGTTGTTAAGGACTTAAGCAAATCCATGTATATTAATGGCTAGGATTTTTATTGTATCATCTTTGAATTATTTGCAGACATGAATTGATTGGTCAAAAGCAATGAGTTTCATAAGATATAAGATGGTTAAAAACATTCTGCATAAACTGAGACCCAACAAATAAAAAGTATTTTATACATAATGAATGCTCTTAGTGAAACAGATGTCTTATTCTTGAAACGTTTGACATGACTTCTTAGATTTATTCCAAAGAAATTTTATTCGATTATTCAATCACAATTAATTTTACAGATCGAGAAATGGCAGCAGGGAGACTTTGGTTACTGCCCGAGAGTGTACTGTGAGAACCAGCCCATGTTGCCCATCGGTGAGTGTCAGTTTTCTGTTGTACTGGGATCTTCTTTTACAGACTTGCCTACTTGTAAAAATTGAAATTAGTAGTAGAATTTCTGCGAAAATGAATTATAATGACATAGTTGGTTGCAGTCTAGCCGTTTCATGACAAGCAAGACAAGGATCGAAAGAGATTCGTGGAATTTGATTCGCGTTCAACTTGAATTGAGTCAAACATTTGTACATTCCTTGATTATTCTTAAAATTATGTAAAACTCAATCTTGGCAAAGATTTAACGATTTATTTAGAACCAGCCCTTTTTATCTATATTTAATACTTTCATATTTTTGGTATTCTATACATTGGGGTGTTAGGCAGCCCCTACGAGGGCTAAGCCATGAACCGTCTTCTTTTTAGTTTTCACAACTTAAAATTTCTCAGGCAATCTTGTTGAGGGTTACATCCAGGTCTAATAATTACAATCATCTGGTTTATATTTGTTCAGGCCTGTCTGATGTACCGGGGGAGGCAATGGTGAAGCTCTACTGCCCAAAATGCCAGGACGCGTACACCCCCAAGTCGTCACGGCACCACCACACGGACGGGGCGTACTTCGGCACGGGCTTCCCCCACATGTTGTTCATGGTCCACCCTGAGTACAGGCCCAAGCGCCCGGCAAACCAGTTTGTTCCTAGGTGAGACCTCTTCGTGTTCACAGCAGATTGTGAAAGAGCCAAAGTTATTACCGTGAACACTTTGAAACAGCATGGGTTGAAGATTACATCTGAAAAGATGCTGGCTTTTAAATAAAACTTTAGTTGGTTGTCCTTTTTATTGGACATATGAAGCTTGATGGAGGTCCCAGAGGAAGAAAAAAAATCACCCTGTTAAGTGAACAATCAACTGTAAAAGGATGCACTAGTGTACTGTCCACTAAACTAGTAAAAGAGTATTTGTTACCAGGGCTGACATAGAAGAAAAGAAAAACCCAAGATACTACTGTTTTTTTAGATTGTATGTTCAATGGTCTTCATTTTCAGTCATTTTTTTCTTCTATCTTATGGTCAATCATCTTTCACGCTTAATTTGTATTACACTTTTCATCTTTGTACAAATTACATGTGGATGAAAATCTTAGAATATGTCCATATGGCGACTTCGCACACTAAATTAAAAGCATATTGGATTATACTTGATTTTCATCTTTATCTAATCTCAATGCAACTTTTAGATTGGAAATCCTTAAATTTATGGGAAATAGGCCTCAGGGCGAACACTATTTTCAAATCAATTGCTATTGCTATCCACTTAGTGATAGATGAAAAATATGAATTCATTTACAGGCTCTGTAATATGCTAGTGTTGAATTAAATCGAGTTCATTGTGCTGTGGTTCCAGAGCAAGTTCTGATATATTTCTAAGACTTATGCAAGAGGTTCTGTAAAAAAAAAAATAATGATCCCGTTTGCATCACTGTGTTTGACTTCGCTAGGTGTTTCAAAAGCCTTTTTTAAATCAATTTCAGACTGTACGGGTTTAAAATTCACCCGCTGGCCTACCAGCTTCAGTACCAGGCTGCTTCCAACTTCAAAATGCCGATGCGGGGCACAGGGCACCCCAACAGCAAGCGGTGAACACACAGAGATCTGGCAGGGCTGGTCGGTCTGCATCAGGGGAGTGCTGTGATGATCGCTGACTTAACACAAGTTCGGAATGGAAGACCTGGATATAACATCATTTCGTGGGCTGGCATTTTACTTCCAATCCTGTAGTGTCATGGAAATTTTGCCTTTTCTTCTCTTGATGCAAATTATTATTTTTTTTAGTTCCATTGATATTTGATATCAAGTTTGTAATTAATAGCCCTCCTTTTAAAAATCTTTTCATTTGGTCTTATTTTTGTGTCCAGTGCGTTTTCCTTCATGTAACTATTTTTTCAAGACATCCTTCACTGAAAAAACAACAAAAAAGAAACCAACCTCTCTTTAAGTTCTATTTAATGTCTTGTAAAAAAACACAAGAATTTGAATTTACATTATTGACTGTAACAAGTACCTGTGTGTCAGTTTCTCTGGATACCCGAGATATATATTTGTCTTGTATAGGAAAGCCAAAGGAGAAAGTGAATGAAAAGATCTGCGAATACATGATATGATTATGATCTCATAATTATCAAAAGTTTTCATCTCATTTTTGTTTGTTCATCATCCCTAACCCTTCACTTTGAGTGAATCATGAACTGTCCTCCTGCATTGCCTTTCATTGCTTGCTGCCAGTAGTATGATGAGTGTACAGAAGGAGATACGGTATTACTGTATGAGCGGGTTTGAGAGTTGTCGGGGCTGGGGGTCTTTGGAAACGTCTCATCTGATCCTAGGTGGTAGCTCTACTTTAGTATCATGTGCTTGTTTTATGACAGGATATGTGTGAAATACTCATCTTTTTGTCGTTTATTACCTTTTTGGGGAAAATTAAGTACTACTACCATTTTCACACCTATGGGATTTTTTATTTCATTTTTTTTTTAAAGAAATGCATATGTTGTCAGTAAAAATGAAAAAGTGAAAGTTTTTATCAAAGAGACAAGGTAATTTAGTATGAAAATGGTTATGTTTTTTACATTTTTTTTTACATCATTAATTGGAACAGATCGGGGCCAAAGAATACAAGAGAGCTGTCATGTCAACATGTTATTATGTATTGTGACTTTAATTTTTTTGTTTGTACATTTTATATATTATTATTAAATTATGTTTTGTATTAACGCAAGGGAGAGTTGTATATTGTAAATTTAGTATGGAATGTGGAAATGCAATAATAAATTGAAGTTAAAACAATGCAAATTTTTTGTGCGCTTTTTATCATAATTAATCTGCGCCATTTTTATTTTCAGAACAACCTTTCAAGCCACTTCTTTTAGCAAAAAATTACTTTTTGACTATTTTCCTTTTTTTTGTTTATTGAGTTGTCAAAATCAACTTGCCTAAAAGTTCCCTATAATTACATACATGAATGAAAATGAAAAGAATTTTTCCTTGTTTTAAAAATTATACCAAGAGATTTCCACAAAAAAGGTAGTTTTCTCATTTGAGTTAACAATCGATAAATCTAATGCAAGCGCATACTTAATATCTGAGAAGAGGTTGTATGCTCAACAATACTTCTCCATTTTTAACTGAATTTTTGTTGTTGTTGCTTACACTAGAATGTAAATTTGCAATTAAAAAACAAACAAAAATTCCTTTTTCAATATGCAGTCTACACCTTTTCATTCAAATGAAGAATTATCCTTGGACTTTTTTAAATAACCAAAAAAAAAGCGTGATTTTGTGATGAGCGCAAATTATTCATGATTGGGTTACATCCGTCGACTTGGTACATGTACAGTATTAGGATCCAGATATAGTTTTAATGTGGAGAGTAAATTTTTTTATACATTTTTTAAGTAAACAAATTCAAAACGGATGTAATCACACATACAAATGATTGGAAACAATGAAGAAAAAAACCATTGATTTTATTGTTGAATTGGTCTTGACAAGACACTGTTTAAAAAATGCCAGGCTCTATGAGAGCTCTTTTGGGGAACGTGGGATGAAGGCAAGACATACAGTGTATGTACAAATGTATATGTAATATAAAACTTGGTAAAGGCAGAGAGAAGGGAATTCTAAAACAGGCAAGGTGGGATGTAACGAACACAACTGAAATCTGGTAACATTTTGTAAATGGTATGCAATGGTAATAAGACTAGCTTAACACATGTTTTGAGTACAACTCAGATTCAATGAACTTAAAAATAGAAACTTTTCAATAGTGAAATTGTTCTTTTATGGAGGTTACATGATCGATTAAAATTCAAAGTTTGAAATTGTTCTAAGTGGCTGAGGTAATACAATGTATTGGGAATTGTGTAATTTGATAGAAGAACAAAACAAACCTAGACATTTAGACACCTACACCTTTCAAAAAATTGAAATAACATTTTCAAAACTCTTTTTTAATATGTACATTAAACCTGACAAAAGCCATACATGTGTAATTTCAAACGGTAAAACACTTTGTAAAACAATCCAAATGTAGATGTATATAAAAACTAGTAAAAGACTCAATAAAGTTTAAAAAAAATGTTTTCTAAAGGTAGCACATAGCCTTGGAATCAGTGATGGTCAACATTTTTACAAGATGGGAATAAATTCATCTCAACAAAAAATTGAGGTAAACGTTAGAAAGATGACAAAAAACACCACTGGGTGCCTAATTGTGCAACATGTGTCATTCTAGTGCTGCTACAGAGTTGAGTCTATTGCTTAACATCCAACGTCAGTGCTGCTACGAAGATGAATATGCAGAATTCTACATAATGTACAATAAGTCATTTAGAGGCTTTTTTGAAAATCTTGATTCATTTAGTGTAACTAAGTAAGAATTGCTACCAACAAAAAACATTCATACTTTCATTGATGTTCTTTCTTTCAAGCTTACATAATAAAATATGTAACTAATAATAAATATCAATTGCACAAAAGGTAAAGGAATATAAAATAATCTGAAGAACATTGTATCATCTTTGACGATTTTGGCATGATGTTGAATTGTACAATATTTCACACACAGTAAACAACCGTTGTTTATTTTAAGACCTTCAATACAAAAGATGAATGCATGACTCGTGGTGCTACTCTTTGCTTTCAATCTTGCACATGTTGAATAAATCTGCTGGTTGTTTATCAGTATAAATGGAACCACACCTTCTTATCTATGCAGTGTTCATGCTGTTGGACAAATTTGAAACGATTTGACTTTCCTTTGTCAGAATTAGTCAGTTCCTAGGTCTGCAGTGTATCCATTGCTCAGCTTTACAAATCAGAAGTCCAGGGAGGTTAGAGTGCTTTCCCTTAATATTCTCAGGAAGGGTTGCACTTTACAGATACTTTGAAAAGATAGTGTCACTGATTAAAAATGGAGCAAAGACTGCAAAGATCCAATGTCCTTCCCTAGAACGTGAACACCTTGATTGAACGAGCCCACCAGAATTCTGAAAAACAAAAGAAAAAATTCCTTAAATTTTCGGCCCACTGAAGCATAAACAAACTTACAAAAACTGAATTTCAAGGTTTAATTGGTTTTGAACTTTGTCCAAAAGATCATGAAACATCATTAATTTATTTACTGTGCTGTAACTCATAGTACTCAACATTGCAAGTGAAATGTTGATTTTAGAAAATAATACATGTAAGTCAAATAAAAACGTTTTGACTTTTCACAAGCCACAATGTCAGGTAAAAAATACAAGAATTATTCTTTAACCTAGGATATGCATTTTCTTAACACTAACATATTTTCTGTTACTTAGATTGTAATAAAAAAAGAAAGCATGATCAGTATTGGTAGCAACATGCACAACTGATTAAGTTAAAAAAAAAAGAAAAAGACAGCAAGTGATGAGTTTAATACAAACCCATCGTTGAAAATACACAAATTTGTTCAAAATCATTGAAGTAAAGTTATAGCCTTAACAAAGTTTCTAGCAGACCTTCTGAAGTAAAGTTATAGCCTTAACAAAGTTTCTAGCAGACCTTCTGAAGTAAAGTTATAGCCTTAACAAAGTTTCTAGCAGACCTTCTGAAGTAAAGTTATAGCCTTAACAAAGTTTCTAGCAGACCTTCTGAAGTAAAGTTATAGCCTTAACAAAGTTTCTAGCAGACCTTCTGAAGTAAAGTTATAGCCTTAACAAAGTTTCTAGCAGACCTTCCATCTGAGCAGACGGCCAGGGAGGTCAGCGGTCCAGCCCCACTGAGTGGACAGTCACTCAGGCAGTCTGGTAGAGGGAACATGGAAAACCAGAAAAAGGATAAAGAGGAGGTACAGAAGGGAAGGAAGAATAAATTATGGAGGAAAAAAAGTTAGTACATAGTGTGATTTCTTGTTGGTTTTACAACATGGGTAGAAGTTTGTCCGTGATATTCTGATGCTAATGGTTCCTCAAAAGCTCTAAGAATATATCAAAAAATAAAAATGAATATCAGGTAGAAAGCCTCTTGCCATAAAACCGTTGATTTTGTAAGTAAAAAGTAGTGATAATGATGATGATAATAATAATAATAATAATAATAATATAATAATAATAATAATAATAATAATAATAAAAATAAAAAGAATAAGAATAAATGTAAATGATTGCTGCAGTCTGACTATTCGTTCTACTTGTATTTTCCTCTTTCATCACAACTTACCTCCAGATTGTCCGTCCCATAATTTGACACTGCAATCCCTCGAAGCTGTCGCCACCAGTAGAGGGCGCTCACTACCTGCTCCAGGCAGAAACACACACGCCTCCACAGCCTCGTGGTGTCCTCTCAACTCCTGGAGCAGTCTGCGACCTCGTAGGTCCCACACCTGGTAGACCAGATTCACACACCGCACCCGTGTATCATTAGATCAGCACTATCAAGAGACATTCTTGGTTCGTCCACTTATACAGTGTATATTATCTCAACCACTAATGGCGTTTTTATTTCCACCGGGACGCAATTCTCCCAAGTCATTTGTTTTGTAAGATATGCATCAAGCTGGAGATTGTTGTTATTACCTTTTTGCAGATGGGACAGGTATAGAGAACCACAATGAAGTAAATGACTTGACTTTGCTCTATTCATCAGTTCCTCTGAATATTCTCGAGAAACCCAGACAATGGTTAACTTTTCAGACTACATTTGGGGACAAATGAAAGTTGGAAGTCACTTTACTGAGAGTTTATTGAACCTTTGTTAAAGAAAAAAGCAAAACACTCTCGTAATTTAAAATTTCTTAGGTCTCAAGAAATCTACTATATTGTCATGGTATCCCAGAGCAGGACAGCCCTGACTAGGTCAGTCACATTACACGGAACACTGACTCAAACAGTAGGATAAACATAACACAAAGAGCATGGATCAAACACAAAACCTTACTAAAGAACATGTATGTAACTATCTAACAATTGTAACTATTTTCCTAGAGAACATGTATATAACTATGTAACAAGTGTAACTATCTCCCTACGAACATGTTTATAACTAATTAACAAGTATATCTTCCTAGCAAACATGCATGCAACTATCTGAAGAGAATAACCATCTCCCCTACCGTGGCCTCACAACCATTCCCAGAGAAGCCGTTGCTAGAGGAGCAGATGTAGCGGCCATCTTGACTGACGTCACAGCACATCTGGATGTACTGTTTTTTAGGGAAGCTGAACACAGGCTCCAGGGAGCGCAGGTCGAATATCCTGGCCACGTAAATCAATACATAATACATGTATGAAGAGAAAATTAGAAGGAGAAACAGTTGATTGAATGTCTTCACATGGAAAAAACAAACAACAACAACAACAGCAGCAGCAGCTGAATGAACAAATAAAGTGAGATATACAACATTACTGGCTTAAAAGTTGATAATCTCACACAAAAACATTACTTGGAGTATACAATAGTACTTCCATCGTTTCCAATTCAAGTAAATAATCCTTTGTACTGAAAATAAAGTAATCAGTGATACATTTTAATTTTCCTGGGTTTTTTGTGGAGATGAGGCTATCATCTTAGATTTGAACTCCCAAGCGTCTCATTGCCAGTCAAGAGCGCTAACCCAATGGGCAGTGGCGCCAGTTTATATTTATTTGAACCTCAAACCTCCTGCTCTTCAGTCTTCAGTGCTATCAACTGAGCTATAGTTGAAATACTTAAACAGTGAGTAAACAGAGACCAGCAATGCCATGGAATAGACCAGCAGTGACAGAAAGAAAACTGTTTCTCAAAATGGTAAAGTGAATTGATTCCCAAAGCGGTCAAGTGATTCAAGTGGCTCAGAATGAAGATCTTACCTGAGCTCTTTGTCCTCTCCTGTCTGCGCCAGGAGGAAAGAATCTGGCACGAATTTCACATCAGTCACCTGGAGAGAGAATGTTTGTAAGAATTGTATCACTTTCAATCAGTTTTTGTGTGCGAGGCCCACTTTACCTTATAGGATCTTCTTAAGAAGGGACCCTAAATTTCAAACTTATGTAAGAATTCACGGACGACAGTGCTTATTCAAACTCTATACATTAGTAATAGAAATTATAGATTGAATCTGGATCTAATCAATATCAGTTTTTTGGGTTTTGTTTTGACAAGGCATAAATTTGAAGACAAAAGAAGAAGGAATAAGAACAAAAATCTTGAGAATAACAAACACTTTTGGATTTACATGTATGATTTTCACTTTCTCTGTTTGTTGCCTTAATTTAATCTGATCAGATAAGTTTCCACTTCACACAAGGCCATTTCTCTATAGAGCTGACTGTATAGTCCACTTTAAGTATAAACTTTAACAAATTCTGATTATATAAATGACCGGTGCCGGTGGGTACGGATACGTGGGCCAATATGTTATAACGATCCACATCTCACCAGATTCTGGGGAATGGTGTTGATCCTCGTGCACGCCCCGGACTCGACATCCCATAATCTCACAGTGTTGTCGCGTGACCCGCTACACAAGCTGCTCGAGTCTGCAGAGGTCAAAAAAGGAGAATAGAAAAAAAAAAGCGCTATGTGGGCAATGAAATCAATGCAAGCTTATAAAAAACTCATCTCTGGATAAATGAACATGAAATAATCAAAGGGTGAACCAGAGAGAACTGGTAATCATTTAGACTAGGTGGTCCAATGTTAGAATGTGCAACTTCTTATTGAGGGATTTGAGGAGTCCCTGATTCAACCCCCCCATTGGACCTCCTTGTTCCTAAGGTTGGATCAGTGTCAATATCATGTGTTGGGTGAGACAGAAGTCTGGGTATCAAAACTGTCTCTGTGTGGCAGCAGGTAAAGTTGTCAGGCATCAGTCTCAGACCCCATCTGCAATTACAGCATATTACTAGCTGATGTTGAACATTATGAAGGCAATAAAGACAGAAAGTGCGCTGGACTGGTGAGCAGGAGGTCTGCAGTTTGAATCCAAACTGGTCCCTATCTCTGTACAGGATTATACCAGAAATCTTGGGTTGAGTTGAGTTGGTTGCTTTATATAGGCTAAATTGTGGATGGGCCCCAAGACTGAAATCTGACAATTTTATGTGCTGCCACACACAAGACAGGACTGGGAGATTTGGATTCCTGTATCAGCAGATTACATTATACCGACACCGACCCAACCAGTAGGAGACAAAATCGTACAACTAAATTTCTGACCGATTTGGATATCAACGCTCTACCCCTTGAGCCAGTTTGTCCCCTACCGGAAATCTTGTAGATGTTAAACTATTAAAAGATTACAGGTAGACAAACATGATAATGTAAATGAGGATACCTTGCTTTGGTTAATTTATCAAAGATTCACCTGCGTTAGTATGGATTGCTGATACCACTAGAGTGTGACCTCGAAACTCTCGAATACACCGTGGGTTGCCTTGGTGCCATAGTTTGATTGTCTTGTCTCTTGAAGCGCTGAAAATCCCACTGCATGATGCTCCGTAACATACCTGGTGACAAATCAAATCAAGTAAGAAGGACAATTTTTTTTGCTATACAGCATAGACTTAAATATGTCACGACAGCAAATAGTTGGGCAAAGTTTTTACACATTGAAACCTAATAATAAAACACTTTTTAAAATCTTCCAAATAGAAGACAATTACTTATCAGAGGGCTTTGTAACATATTTATAACAATAACATGCTTTACAGGTTGGAATAATTTTCTGCTTCTTCTAGTTTCAGTGAATCACTGTAGAAATGAAAAGGAATATATTTTCCTACAACTTTTAACTTTGTTTCTTGTTTCCCTTTTTTCTACTGCTCAGTCTGACCCATTTCTCATTTCTTTACTAAGGACTTAAAACAACTGCCTTAAGCCTTAGGCTGATTGAGATGATTCTCTAACACACATTACCTTTGTTTCTCTAACACACATTACCTTTGTTTCTCTAACACACATTACCTTTGTTTCTCTAACACACATTACCTTTGTTTCTCTAACACACATTACCTTTGTTTCTCTAACACACATTACCTTTGTTTCTCTAACACACATTACCTTCGTTATAGCACTGTCATGCCCTGACCAGCTGGCGACCAGAGACTGGCTGTTAAAGTTAAATAACCTGACAACCTGCAGCACAATAGAAATTATACTATAGAAACATTAGGTTGTTTGTGTGCTTTTTGGGTAGGGTGGGGGAGAGTTAAAATTAAGAATAAGATTTGTTTGGGAAATATTGTGAGAATAAACATAAAAAAGTCAACCTAATATTTCTATTTCAAATTTTAAACAGATGTGATCAAGTAAGAAGTCAATATAAAATTATTGTGTTTTGAAGGAGAAATGATAAGAGAATGGGTGAAAGCTTCATCCTAATCTTTCATTCTTTTCCCCATATTTAATGATACCTTATCATTTACCAGTTCAGTTTATTTTTACTCCACTGCCTCAACTTTCAGAGGTTTGGGTTGAAACGAGCTTAAGTGTAAATGTTGCTCTAGGAGAATTAAATACTGAGTCTAAAATAATTCTAAAATTAATAATCTAGAACTCAAGGCAAGTGACCACATTCCACATAGGGAAATATGTACCACGGGAAGTGTACATTTTAACCGCAAGACAAGTAAACATTTTACCTCCCTAATTAAAAAAAAATTTTGTTGCATTTTCTTTCATGAAAATACAAAATACAACACTCAAAATGTTGAGTTTTAACATGATCATAATGAAAATCTTTGTATTAGATTAAGCTTCAGTGAGTCCTTCAAAATTTTATGATAATAGAAGAATCAAATTTCAACAGCTAGGCTTAGCAAGCAAAACACTCTGCTTCTTAAGCACCTAAAATTTTCACTGTATATTCCTAAAATATCAGCAGTATGGATGGAACATTGAACCATACCCCATCTTTGCTGCCAGACAAGCAGAGATCAGGGGGAACAACTCCCACGCTGGCTACAGCATCGCTGTGTACCGGCTTCCCCGAGGTTTCTGGCATGCTGGCCAGTCTGCCCCTCCTTGCCTCCCCTGCTCCGATCTCAGCATGGTGGGAAGCAGCTCTCGACTCCATCACGGCAGCGGCCGATGCTGGCCTGAACAGTGGAAAGAAGAAAAAAATTCAGTGCATAAAGAGCGACAGTCCGACCGTACAGCTTCAATATAACATAAAAAAGTACATTCATTAAACACTGCTTAAGTCCATATCCACAGGCCCTATCGAAAAAAATTGACTTTGAGTTTGAAAAGTAAAAATTCTAATTTTGTGCCAATATTTTTATAAGACTTTAAACAGTCTTTATGAAAGGATGTCCCAGATAAAAAAGAAATCAGGGAAGTCAAAATTGACTATATATATTTAATGATGTCTTTTGTATGATAACCTAGTTATACTCAAAAGTTAGACTTAAAACAAAACAAAAACAAAAGCAAAGTAGTCAAAGTTTCCTAAAGAAAATAGCTTACTAAGTATAAATAACCATAAAAACATTTAATTTGAAAAGAAAAAAATTCTTTTGCCAATTCCTCTAAACATTACTGAAGCACAGACTTTAAAACGCATAAAAATAAAAATATTGTTCTAATCAATTTGAGTTTTAGCAATATGAGGTTTTCTCACCTTTGACCCTGGCCCTTTCTGTGTTTAGGGCGACTAAAAAGTTTACCCATGATTCGATCGGTAAAGGAGTTCATTCATAAAGATCCTGGAAACCAAACTGTGTGTCAAATGTTCCTTTGTTGTTCCAATTCCTCTTGTGATATTTTCCCACCTACAACCAACAGGATTCTGAGCAGAAAGACAGAGGAAAAAATGAATTGATTTATTATAAACAGTGGAATCCGCTTAAGATAAACCATTCGTGGCCAGACTCATAATTTATTTTATGCCCAGTTTAAATATTAACAGTGACATAGAAAAAGAGATTTGGTGTCTCAGTTATACTTTCAGCCATGTTTTATCTTTTTCTGGCCTTATCTTAAGCAGATTCCATAGGACTATTCAAAATACCTACATTTTTTTACAACAACATAGTAGATCTATGTTACTAATCTATTAGTGACAAAGCCTTCCATATGATTTAAACATTATTTAACTGAACCTAGATCTAGATCAAGAATCTAGATCTTTGTGACATTTTTTTGTGCTTCTTAATTAAAAAAAAAAAATCAGCTCAAAAGCCTTGTTGGTCACTAGGCTCCAATAGTGTGTTGAACGTAGAGCTTAATCTAGAATTTTTTTTACTTAGCTCCTATCCCTAATTTTGAACCAATATTAGATCTAAATGCAGTTTTTAACCTTAGGCTATATTAAGCTCAAAGTTTGAAATAAACCTTAAAAAATTGACTATTAAAATATCTATTACATACTTGCTCCAACCATGCAATAATTAATTAAATTCGTTACCACGAATTAACACCTATACTTCATCAGAATCTAGATACTAGATTTAGATTTTGTAGGCCTATCTACTTTTCTCGATCGATGCCGTCGGTCCAGTCCATCGGTTTCTAGTGTCAACAAATTACTTCCCCTGCGTAGCTTTTCATGCTCTATAAAAAGATGAACCACCCGGACAGAGATTGCGACACAAAACTGGAGAAACAGTGACCGCATCATTGGAAAAGTATTAATTAGATTTTAATAATGTATTTTATTTATTTTGTAATTCTCTAATTGGTCTTATGCCACATTCCAATTTGCATATAGAAATTTAATCTAAACCCTTTTAAACCAGTTTTCTCAACCTCAAAATCTTATAGATGGCTAATTTATTGTACATATCATAGGCCTAATTACATATTGTTTTATACATGTAGGCCTAGGACATAACACTCTATTCATGAACTGCACATTTCATATTTATATAGTGATTTTATAGATTACTTCGTTAGCGAACCCACTATAAGATGGTCGAAGAAAAATATTTCCTAGCCTGTACATTTTTTTTTCAAAAAAGGGAAGAGAGAGAGAGAGAGAGGGAGAGAGAGAGAGAGAGAGGGAGAGAGAGAGAGAGAGAGAGAGAGAGAGAGAGAGAGAGAGAGAGAGAGAGAGAGAGAGAGAGAGAGAGAGAGAGAGAGAGAGACCAACCATTCACATCGCTATCAAAATAATGTTAATGCATTTTAAAATTGTCGAGCAAACCTAAGTTATCAATTTTGGCATCATCCCGTGAAGATTAAAACCAGATCGGCAGGTTATCTATCGCCGGAACTGTAGTGCAGGTTTTGGAAAGTCTATCAAACCAGAGTTTAGGTAAACCAATACACTCAACATCAAAGGGAATGGATTTAAAATGTGTCAGGAAAGAACCGAGAGAAAACGCACTGAGGAGTTGCGCACTTGAAATTAAAACAAACAAACACAAATAATTATAGAAATCAAAGTTGCAGCAATTAAAACAACAGGAGCGAAAGCAAAAATGATGAATTAAAATTTATGGTGTTAAGTAAACCTCGCGATTTGATTTCAGTCGAGGAATTGGGAACGAAGAGGATTTTTTTCGCAGGTGTAGCGGGGTGTAAGAAATTCGGAAGCTAGTGTATGTAGGCGTACTGTATGAGTTGAGTTGGTTTAACGTCCAACATCAGCACTATATAGGCTATATTGTGGACGGGCCCAAAGACGGACGTCTGGTAATGTTATGTGCTGCCACACACGAGACAGGGCGGGGATACCATGACTCTTGTCTCAGCCAGTCACATTATACTGACACCGACCCAACCAGTTGGGAACACAATCCTCAGGATTCGAACTCGAACCTTTTGCGTCGAAAGCCGATGTTCTGCCCCAGGACCACCGCGCCCCCAGGCGTACTGTAGCGCTGTGAGTAAGTGATAAAGAAAGTAGAACTAGAAGGTGCGCCGATGGGGTATATGGGGATTAAAAGAGGTTGTGAAAGACAGTGATGAACAAAGGAGAAGGTAAAGAGAAAAAAAACCCAGATGTGGGAGCAGAATTAAGCCTTTTATGGGCAAAAATGTGCCAAATATTGCACGCATACACACAAAAAAAAGATGAGAAAGACAAGTTAAGACCTGAGCAGAGCTGAGAGTGGGGGTCTTATCTTCACTGACAGAGCTTCCTGTCTGTCTCATGGTCGAGGCGTTGACTGGCCTATCTAGTCTATAAATAGAATATCACTGGCGGTACACTATTAAATTTCTTTTCCCGCAAAATTACCTGCCCTGGATTTCACATGCAGGCTTCACACTGATGAACACGAAGGCAATTTTGCTTGTTAGGCCAAAGTCGCCAATTATAACCTACAGATTACGTGCGCGTATCTATAAATAGTTCACTCTGTATACACTACGGTAAAAATAGCTCATTCATACAAGCCAGAAATCTGAATGTGCCAAGTTTGCAATCTTGGTGGAACTAGGTCATCTATAATCGGAGAAAAAAAGCAAACCTCAACCCTAGTTTATATTCTGCAAGAGATCCTTTACGGTGACGGGACCCAAGGGCAGGATACCCGGAACCTGGCCAATCACATCATACTGATAGACAACTGTACCGACGGCCGGTCACATAGTGATAGACAACTGTACCGACGGCCGGTCACATAGTGATAGAAAACTGTACCGACGGCCGGTCACATAGTGATAGACAACTGTACTGACGGCCGGTCACATCATACTGGTAGACAACTGTACCAACGGCTGGTCACATCATACTGATACACAACTGTACCGACGGCCGGTCACATAGTGATAGACAACTGTACCGACGTCCGGTCACATAGTGATAGACAACTGTACCGACGTCCGGTCACATAGTGATAGACAACTGTACCGACGGCCGGTCACATCATACCGATAGACAACTGTACCGACGTCTGGTCACATCATACTGATAGACAACTGTACCGACGTCTGGTCACATCATGCTGATAGACAACTGTACCGACGTCTGGTCACATCATGCTGATAGACAACTGTACCGACGGCTGGTCACATAGTGATAGACAACTGTACCGACGGCTGGTCACATAGTGATAGACAATTGTACCGACTTTTGCACAGTAGTTAGCGGTGTTTATGACAGATTTGATGGCTGAGTTGGTAGCGCTGTTGAATATCGAACATGAAGTCAGAGGTTTGAAGCGCAGCGGTTGTCCACATCTCGTATAACATAACATTTTTTAGGGAATCAAGGACTCGTAAAACTAACCAGAGATTGCTTTTAAGCCCGTTGAGAGAGAGAGAGAGAGAGAGAGAGAGAGAGAGAGAGAGACAGAGAGAGAGAATTCAGATGACTAGCACTGGTGTTGATTGGAAAGGGCTTGTCTCACTCTAGTGAGGTTTTTTCCCCTACTGTTTCTGCCCCAGAGTGAACTCTGAAGCTGCGGGGCCTGCGCCCAATGGCATCCATCTGATGCTCTGCCCGGGTGCGGCTACCTGCCTGCATCCTGCGCCACCGGCACCTAACGTCAACCGCCACCAGGTTGTTGTTCTGTGTTCCATCTCGCCCTCCTCACTTCAAAGCAAGGCTGAGTGCTTAGGGCCAGAACTCTAACGGTCGTATGTACAACGTTGTGCTAAGTTTACGACTCGTTTTAATGTGCAGACATAAGGAGGCTTACGACTCGTCAGTACAACGTTGCGCTAAGTTTACGACTCGTTTTAATGTGCAGACATAAAGAGGCTTACGACTCGTCTTAAGATGTAAGCATAAGAAGGTTTACAACGATACAACGAAATATAAGCTTCTTACGTAGCACTTACGACCCTAAACACTCTAGATCTAGACCTACAAGTATGCGAGCCAGGTTTGGCCTACTATATGCCAGACTGCCGGGATAGAGGCCTTGCGTAAAGTGGGCAATAGCGACAACGACGACGGGAGGTCAGGGAATCAGTACATGTATTGGCGTCCAATCATAGCTCTACGGTTCTACCCAAGACTTACGGATCCAAAGAGCGGTCCAAATTCAAATCCTATGTTTAGAGGTCGTGAATACGTCATCCGTTTTCGTCGAATGGATAGCAAGGCCTGCACTGCGTGCCTGTCTGTCTGCCTGCCTGCCTGTCTGTCTGTCTGTCTGTCTGTCTGTCTGTCTGTCTGTCTGCCTGTCTGTCTGTCTGTCTGTCTGCCTGTCTGCCTGTCTGCCTGCCTGCCTGTCTGTCTGTCTGCCTGTCTGTCTGTCTGCCTGTCTGTCTGTCTGTCTGTCTGCCTGCCTGCGACCAGTGCGAGCGGTGCCAGGGAAAGTTTAGCGGAACATCTATCTGAAATTGCAGGCACTGCCACGCAGGCTACCCCCCCCCCCCTTCCCCCTTCTCCCCGGCCTATCGCATTGATAGATTGATGTGAGCACAGGTAGGAAGCGCGCGAGGACTTTCAGGCTTTCAGGTAAAACCCGGGCAACGCTCACACCGATTCTCTTACTCAGATATTCCGAATACATGTAAAAGGGTAGGAGTATTCGGTTCAAACTCTGGTGCTGGTGGTGATTCGGATCATGGCTCACGTGTGTAGATTTTCTTTTATTTGCTCCTGTTCTTTCTTTATTTTGTTCGTTTGTTTGGTCTATGGAGATTCATAACTTGACGTTGAGGTTCCTTTATGTCGACTACCAAGAGTCGACCCCAATAATCATTTATACTGAACATTGACCAAAGCTTTTACTTCACTATAGTTATATTTTACATGAATAATAATAACAACATATGGGAGGATCTCATACCTGGCGCCAAACTAAACTTAACTGTTCTAAAAGAGATAATGAATATTTGTCACAGCCTTAAATCTCCATTTCGCAGTCAGAAAGAAAGATAATCGAGGTATTGCATTTGTTCCTCAAGTATGGATACAATCATTTAAGCGTATGAAATCAAAATTTTATAATAATTATATGAAAACATAATCATTATCAACAACATCAATATCAGAAGAATCATCAAGAGTAGAATCAATGAGTTAAGAAAAAGAATATCACCCAATAAAAAGCGCATGATGTTTGTCAACAAAGACTAGTCAAATAAAACACATTTCAAACACGCGTAGTTTAACTTTTTAAACCCGTGCGGGCGCAGTGTGTGGTAGGTAAGACCACAAAATAACTCTGACGGAAAACGAAATATATACCCTATATCCATTTATAGATATATCCGTAACCCTCCGTTAAAACATGAAACGGGCATGTGGGCTTTAAGAGTTAATAAACAAATAACCCTGCCGTCATAGAATATTCAACCACTGTAGATATTTCCGATTTCATGTCGGTCATCAAACGTTATCAAAGATAAAAAGCGCTATAATTATCAAACTGAGAAATAACACATGAAATGCTATTTTAACTCATGTGAACCTTTAATATCGCGAGAGAATGTTTTTTCCCGACCAGGTGAATCACCACGAGTAGGATCACTAAGTTACAAAAAAGAATATCAACCAACAAAAAGCGCATGATGTTTGTCAACAAAGACTAGTCAAATAAAACACATTTCAAACACGCGTAGGTTAACTCTTTAAACCCGCGCGTCCGCAGTATGCGGCTGGCAAGACCACAAAATAATTCTGACGGAAAACGAAATATATACCCTATATACATTTGAAGATCTGTCTGAAACCCACCGTTAAAAAATGGAACGGGCATGTGGGCTTCAAGAGTTAATAAACAAATAACCCTGCCGCCATAGAACATTCAACCACTGTAGATATTTCCCATTTCATGTCGGTCATCAAACGTTATCAAAGATAAAAAGTGCTACAATTGTCAAACTGATAAATAACACATGGAATATTAATTTAAATCACGTGGACTTTAATATCGCGAGACAATGTTTTTTTCCCAACCGCCAGACCAGTGTTTGAACAACAATAATGCCGCCCATATATTTCCCAAGTACACTCTAATACCAAACAGAGACGGAAATACCAACTGGGATTCGATCCGCGGTCGTCTCACTCCCAGTCTAGAGCACTGATCGACTGAGATATCCGGCAATCACGCCCCCCCCCCCCATAAAACACAAAACAAAAAAAAAAAAAAACAAGATATAGATTTTGAAACAACAACAACAACAACAACAACAACAACAACAACAAAAACAAAAAAATAAAACAACAACAACAACAACAACAACAACAACAACAACAACAACAACAACAACAACAACAAAACAACAACCAACTAACTGTAGTTCTAGATGACTGTGCCCTCACACCAATATAGGTCGCAGTCAGGAATCCAGAACCTCCTGATGGTCCATCCTGCGCTTTGCCAACTGAACTCTCTGCGCTGCATGGCTCGTCTGCACGTGTGATTTCATTTTTGAAGGAGCGGGTTTAAACTCACTAACAATATCACACACTGCCCAATTTCAAGCCTCAAAGAAACAAAAGAATACGCTGAATTAGAGCTTTTTAAATACTAGTCTTTTCAAAGTTCTTTTACCATTTTACGTACCTTTCCCAAGTTAGCAACATGGGACCACAAGAAATACTCAACCAAGAAAAACAAAGCAACAAATTAATAATTATTATTCAAATGCAACATTAACGTGGATAAATAAATCGATTATCATTTCAAATATCGAAATCGGTTACAATTTTAGAATCGAAATGAACCGAACGGGTCGGATCGAATCTGAAGTACTATACCGGAAGGTGAAGCCAATAAGTGAGCAGGTAGGTGAGGTAGCCCTAGCCCTCTTTATCTCCGCGACTTACTCACTTAGCCCCCCATCTCTCTCCCCACTAGACCTGCGTTCTTTGTCTGGCCTAGGTCTACTTCCCGCAGCCAGTTCCGCTCGATGCTGGAGAAAAAGAACTAAACACTTCATCATTCGGTCTTCCGCCTTTTTACCAACCGGCTCCCCGAAACTTGAGTGTGCAGATCAAAGTGTAGATCTACCTGGCTCTGACATCCAGGAACAGTGAATGTTCCTCCATTACTGGCGTTGGAGTTTGACGAATTTAACCGGCAAAGGATTATCAAAACATCAACAAACGGTTTCTTAAGATTTGTGCACCCAATAAGGAGGAACTGAAAATTTCTGGTGAGTTTTACGATGTAATGCCGATTGTTTTATTGTTTATTCGCATTGAAAGAAGGGAATTCATAAAGTTTAGTTCGGCAACTAATATTTCTGAGCTTGAAAGGGAACCTTAGGGTAAAATTCCGCTTAGGAATGTGAATTCTAACGTTTATAGTCAAAGAGAAAGATAGAGATGAAGAGAGAGAGAGATAACGAGAGAGAGAGAGAGAGAGAGAGAGAGAGAGAGAGAGGGGGAGAAAGAGAGAAATAGAGAGACATATAGACTGTACATGGCTATTGTTACCCTCAGGTTCTAGTGATTAGACCAAAACGCTCCTGTTAGAAACGTTTCAATCAATGTCTTCAAACTAAAACTAAACTAACAAGAAAACTAATGTGGATCTCTTTGTCCACTTCCATCGATTCGATACTAAAACGTCTTGAGTATAATTAAATAAATTTATGAATTAATACAACTTAATTAAATAAAATTCTATTAACAAAAATAATTCAACAATCATAAATTCACACACTTACTGTTTTCATTCCTTTTTTGACATTTTATACATATTTTTTTAATTTAAGCAACCATTGATTGGTACACCTGCTACCTTCTTATTATAACACTTCTCTTGCGGAAGTTACTCAGTGTGTGCTGTGGTAGTCTTGTTTTCTGAGTAACATTCTCTTTAGTTTACGATGTAACAGTGAGATTCGGTTGGTTCGCAGGTGACAAGATGCGAAACCAAAACGATGTTACTACCAGATTATGTAGCAAAGTCGGCGAAGGGTCACAAGATTAGAGTCTGATATTTTTCACAGCCTCTACGCCTAATGTTTACCCTTTACAATAAAATCTATTTTTAAACGCCACATACTTTTTTTTCTGGTTTTTTTTTTCACTGCTGTGGCGCAACCTACATCAACCGACTGTGACTTGATTAACCAATCAGCTTGTTTTGTCTGTTCTTCTTTTTTTGTTGTTGTTCTGTTTGTTTTTCTGCCTTCTTTTCCCCTGGCGTTTAAGCCCACCATTCATCGGTGTTTTAAGGTCGGGTCCACCTTCTCTCGGATCCACTGAATTGCCGGTGTGCCGAACCGCTCGACTCACATTCCAAGTGTGCCGAGATGATGGTTCCTTCTAATACTAGATCTAGGTCATTCCCTGAATATGAACCCCATGAACTAGATCTGGAATCGTGACAGGAAGTGAATCTCCGGGAGAATTTCCGTATTTTCTCCATTTTTTCGGCATAAAATTGCTAAACATCCCCTAAAGCCCCACAGAGGATGCTGATGATTTAAAACAAATGAGCGGCCAGGCCCACACATTATAGACATGATGGGAAAATACTTTTTAGTACAATATTATTCCTGTTCCATCAAATTACAAGAGCTTGTGCGCTTTTTGTCTCCATTGCAAATGGATGGTTTTGTACATTTCCGAAGAGCTGTTTGTACTTCTGGTATTTCACTCTCTATCCTGCGTCAGACTTATGCTTCCAAAAATAAACGGGAAAGCCACCGAAGTAGATAAAAATTACAATAAAAATCAAAAGGAGTTACATTTTACGACATTTTCGCACCGCGCTGCGCACCTATAATTTCAAAACAACGAATATGAAATCCTCGATTTTTCTGGTTGTCCGGAATGCAAATGGATGTTTTTCGTACACTTCCGAAGGGCTGTTTGTGTTTCTGGTCTTTAACTCTATATTCTGTGGTCTGGATTTTAATTGTTTAATTAAAATGAAATCTTCTGTATGAGAATATACGCGCTGTTTATTCTCCCCCTATTTTTCTATTAAAACCAACAATGAAATTACGGGCACTAAAAAACATTCTGATCGACTTGGAAGGATGACGATTCTGGTTTGATGAAGCGCTCATCATGTTGTGAAAACTGCTTTAAGGTTGTAAAGGGTAGATTATAGTTACCGTATGTGAAACTTAGCAAAGACACAATTTGATTTGATGGAATGCATTGCCTTGTCACGTTGATATATGTTTACTGTTTATAATCCCTCCCAATGCAGCATTCTCGTCGACCTTTACTCTCTCTCATTCTCTCTCTCTCTCACTGTCTCTCTCTCTCTCTCTTTTTTTTTGTCTCTCTCTTTCTCTCCCACCGTCTCCGTCACTCTGTCTCTCTCTCTGTATCTGTCTATATGTATCTTTATCTCTCCCTCCCTCCCCCTCCCTCTTTCTCTTCCTCTATCTTTATCTCCCTCTTTCCTCCCATCATTATCATTGGTCGTTTCGAGAAAAAACAACCGTGTAGGTGTCTAGTGGTAATGAAAAGGCTCATGAACGCTTTGACCTCCCAAGAATGGCGGATTCGTTTACTATCAATTTCAGTCATACTTTATCTTCTGTCTAGATGTACACGCAGTCTGTTTTTCATTAGATGTTGTCAACATTAGATGTTTCCTTAGTGGTTTCGAGCTGTGGTTAAAATAATTCTGGTATGTCTACTGGCTTTGTTGAGTTTGTTGAGATGATTCGTACCTACTTTTGTGAACTATAAATGCTCTCTCTCTCCCTATCTCTCTCTCTCTCTCTCTCTCTCTCTCTCTCTCTTTCTCCCTCTCTCTCACTATCTCTCTCTCTCTCTCTCTCTCTCTCTCTTTGTCTCTTTGGATTTTATAATTATCACCTCTATGTTCGTTTTTTCTTTATTCCTCTTCTTCTCTTTCTATATACTCCCTCTGTCTGTCTCTGGCTATATATCTGTAATTCTGTTTTCTGTCTGTTTGTCTGTCTGTCTCTGTCTCATTTCCACTCTTCCGCCTGTCTCTCTCTCTCTCTCTCTCTCTCTCTCTCTCTCTCTCTTCTCTTTCTCTCTCTCTGTCTCCCGATCTCTCTCTCTCTATATATATCTCACCGGAGGAAAACAGGAAGAAGCCCTACATGAAAGGTGAAATTTCCGCAAAGTAAAGGTCTTGTGGCATCTGGGCCCAGAGCGAAAACGAAGACGATGCACAAAGAAATCTATATCTGCACCCCCGTCCAATCATAGACTTATCCAAGACTAGCAGAGCCAATGAGCGACCGGAACCCCTTATGCCCTAAGGGGCGTGAAAACACCGTCTGTTATCGTCGCGGGATCGCAAAACCTTTAGTAAAGGAGTTCAAGCAGATGCTCTGATCTTCTCGATCCTATGACAGCTCCAGATAACTGGGCGGAGGTTCAGTACCGCCAACCCACAACACACACCGAACAGTTTAGTTTAGTCGAATACGTTTTAACGAAAGAATGTGAATAAATACTTTTCTTTGTCGTCAAGTTTACAGCGCTCTGTAGGTTTCCTCGATACTCGCTAATCATTATTATTCCGGCGCTCATTCACCGATACCACACCTCGATATAATTTCACTTTCCTTCTTATCCAATTCTTTTATTTTTTCTCGGTCTAAGTACCACGCCTGTTATACTTTCACCCATTGGGCTTCTCTGCGTTTGTCCTTCCTTCCCCAATTCTTTTCTTTTTCCAGATCCCTTGTCTAGGAGATCTCTTGTCCCTATAATATCTATAAAATCCCTTTACCCTGTACTATTTTTAAGTCCCCTGTCCCTATACTATTTATGAAATCCCCTGTCCATATACTTTGAGATCCCTTGTCACAGCACTATAAGATCTATAAATCTATATACCACATACTACATATAATATCCCTATACAACCCATAAGATCCCTATACTACCTATAAGATCCCTTTACTACCTATAAGATCCCTATAGATACTACCTATAAGATCCCTTTACTACCTATAATATCCCAAAACTACCTATAAGATCCCTATACTACCTATAATATCCCAAAACTACCTATAAGATCCCTATACTACCTATAAGATCCCTATACTACCTATAATATCCCTATGCTACCTATAAGATCCCTATACTACCCATGCCTTATTAAGTCTCCTCTTTCTCCCCAATTTCGCCCACTTATCATTATATTTTCTATTGTCTTTGTCTCCCGCTCTGCCTCCTCTATCTTGTCCTGTGGTGACTTTTTTCCTCTCTCTCCTTCCCACCATCTCTCTCTCACTCTCTCTTTCTCTCTCTCTCTCTCTCTCTCTCTCTCTCTCTCTCTCTCTCAATGCCTGTTTGCCTGTGCCCAACTCCGGGGTAGCAGAACGTCCTTCTATAAGACCGATAAAATCTGTACAATTGGGACTTGTATATCAACGGGTGAGCGCATACGCATTAATTAGAATATTCCAATAATCAGCTATCAGCAAGTTAGCTAAACTTAGGACAATCTATTGCAATGGGAAATTGCTACCAGCAAAAAACGTGTTCACATTAAAGAATAATTATCTCCTCCAACGCAAACCGTGTCAGTGCGAGTTTCTGTACACCTGTGATCTCAGCTACCTGTGAGTGTATGGGTGAGAGGTGTGCTATACAGTTCTCAATGAACGAGGCGAGAGAGAGAGGGGAGAGAGAGGGAGAGAGAGAGAGAGAGAGAGAGAGAGAGAACGCTATCCGGGTTTAACCCTTTGAAACTATGATCTTGGCTTTTGTTGCCCTAGTCTGGTGATTGTGTAAAGAAATACGGTTTTCTACGTAAAACCGACTGCATAAAAATATACAGTAATCTTCAATCGGGTCTTTGTATTGTGCGCTCTACTTTAGAACGTGTAGAAAGAAATAAACAGGGCTACGTAAGACCTACGGCACACCAAAAGATGCTAATTTCCTTCTCTTTATCTACAATTCTTCTATCTATCTACCATCCGCCTCTTTGTCTACCATGCATCTCTCTTTCTACACCTCCTCTCTTTATCTACCACCCTTCTCTCAATCTATCATGTTATACTCTATTTATCACCCTTCTCTATATCCACCACCCTTCTCTCTATCTTCCACCCTTTTCTCTATCTACCACCCTTCTCTCTATCTTCCACCCTTCTCTTTATCTTCCACCTTTCCCTCTATCCACCACCCTTCTCTCTATCTACCACCCTTTTCTTTATCTACCACCCTTCTCTCTATCTACCACCCTTCTCTCTATCTTCCACCTTCCCTCTATCCACCACCCTTCTCTCTATCTTCCACCCTTCCCTCTATCTTCCACCCTTCCCTCTATCTACCACCCTTCCCTCTATCCACCACCCTTCTCTCTATCTACCACCCTTCTCTCTATCCACCACCCTTTTCTCTATCCACCATCCTTCTCTCTATCTACCACACTTCCCTCTATCCACCACCCTTCTCTCTATCTACCACCCTTCTCTCTATCCACCAGCCTTTTATCTATCCACCACCCTTCTCTCTATCCACCACCCTTCTCTTTATCCGCCACCCTTCTCTCTATCCACCACCCTTCTCTCTATCTATCACCATTCTATCTATCCATCATCCTTCTCTCTATCTACCACCCTTCTCTCTATCTACCACCCTTCCCTCTATTACCACCCTTTCCTCTATATACCACCCTTCTCTCTATCTTCCACCCTTCTCTCTATCTACCACCCTTCTCTCTATCTTCCACCCTTCTCTCTATCTTCTACCCTTCCCTCTATATACCACTTCTCTCTATCTACCACCCTTCTCTCTATCTACCACCCTTCTCTCTAACTTCCACCCTTCTTTCTATCTACCACCCTTCTCTCTATCTTCCACCCTTCTCTCTATCTTCCACCCTTCTCTCTATCTACCACCCTTCTCTCTATCTACCACCCTTCTCTCTATCTACCACCCTTCTCTCTATATACCACCCTTCTCTCTATCCACAACGTTCCTCCCTTACATCCATCCTCCTCTCTCGACCTCACTGTGGAACGTGAACGCACCCCGCGAGAGGGAAGTAAGTTGGAGGCGGGTTTTCGTAGAGCAAAAACCTTCCGATTGATGAAGCTGGTTTTAGATCTAGATCTTTTCGAAGATACGTTCAGGTAAAAACAGCCCTGTACCCGGAAACACCCAATTTGCCTGGTCAAATCTTTCTTGCATCATTGTGTTCTGTTTAAAAAAAATTATTTATTATGTTTTCCTTACACGTATATTTCATTGCGTAGTGATAGTTTACGTTCATGATATATAAAGTGAACTGTTGTATAATTATTGCTACAGATTATAAAAAAAAAAAAAAAAAAAAAAGAACGTATTTGTGTGTGTCGATAGGGCCGGTATAATTTTTTTTATTTTTGTATCATGGGTCGCAAGAAGGTGAGTTGAGTATGAATTTCTAGAGTCAAAGGAAAACGCGTGGAAATATAAGATAGGAGCGTGAGGCGACAGGTAGATAGATAAACAGATTCGATAAATAGATTAGATAGATAGATAGATAGATAGAAAACAACAACGCCCAACGAGGGGCGTCAGATAGGGCAGTCGGTTAACCAGAGGGGCCGGAGTTCGAGTCTCAGCTGGTCCCCCATGTTAGAACAAAATTGAAAAAAAAACAACTTAAAAAAAAAAAAAAATACAAAGCAAAAAAAAAGCAATAAAAAAAGAAGAATATATCTTAATAGTTTTTTTTTTTTTGCTTGTTTAAATCAGTAATACTAATATGACTGAATATTACAATGTTTAGTTATCTAACAGAGTTAAAACATATAAAGTCTACTTACGTGATCTCCCTGGATTGTTACATGATTGCATTTTGTCTAATGCAATTGGGAATTTAAAAAAGCGGGGAGGGGGAACCAAAAAGAGGAATAAGCGTAGGGTACTCGTTGACTTTACTGACTCTATAATCTGTGTCGGGTGAGTGAGTGAGTGAGTGAGTGAGTTTTACGGCACGGAAAATTACGTGGCCGGAGCATGGCCTGGTGTTTCGACCGCTACAGACATGGGCGGCGCATGTTCTTGTTTATAGCTACAGGTTTGTGACACCTGAGCGAATCTCTACCGTGAGAAAATCTCCGGTAAAGCTTTCGAACCGAGGGAAAGAGAGATACTCTTGGAGGTATAAACGGAGGAACAAAGAGAAACTTCCTACATACTGGTTACTAACCATTAAAATTTTTCCCGTATATCCTCTGACTCGTAACACACACAATCAATATTCTAACAAATCGAATATATGCCAAATAGATTGCACAATTATTAGTGTGTAATCAATGCTAATGGTTTATGAACCGATGGTACTGTTAGTATAAACTATTTTAAGTCAGAACTTTGAGCGCTGGGTAGGGAAAAATTGAAACAAGAATAAATTTAATAACCAGGTAGTGTGGTTAACTTAATTTTGTAAGATCTATGCGTAAATATCGAAGCAAACGCATATAATTGTCCTTGACAAGGGAAATCCAGATCTTGAATTTTAGAAACAAATGACATACTTACATGAAAGTGTTTTATTTATATAATCACTTAAAACTATATATATATAACTATTGTATATATAGAATCAAACAAGGTACACGTATGAATTATATAAAATATGACAATACGAATGAATCGGAAGGGCTAGAAATTGTCGCTATAATCTAGAATCTAGATCGTGGACGAACAGTGTGAGCTCCGCGGCAGATCAACGCAAAGTGAAGCTCTGCAGGCGTGGTCAGCCTATCTCAAGTGACCTCGATGAATATTAATGGGTCCGTAGATCTACAGCAAACTTCTACTTGGTAAGTATCGTTTACTTTTCCATTACTACCATGCATACCCATCACCACCACCGCCACGGCCATGTGTTTACATTCTTCTCCTGCCAACTGAGCTGTTAGATCGGTGAAAGTGCCCTGAGGAAAGATTATGTATCACCTTTTGTTGATTTAATTCTTTCTGAGTCCTTCCTCAACCATACAATTATATAACTTTAAAAAGACCTATTACAGAACACTTTTGCAAAGTGCAGATCTATTAATGGGTGTTTCTCTGTTTTAAAAATTCACATGAGATAAATATTTAGTTTTAAAGCGCGCGCATTTAACGCGCAAACTGCACCATTTCGTTAAAATGTTCATTGTAGAATTGGCAGATACAATCAAGCCTACTATATGAAACTCAATGGCGCGTGAGTACAACTAATAGTATGTTGGTCAAGTTTCTAATGACTTTAAGAAGTGTATAAACAATTGTAAGATTACAAATAGTAATCTAAGGCAAAAACAAGAAGACTAAACAGAATTTTACAACGGCTACCTTTACGGGTTTAGCCTGAAAGAGTTGGTGTATCTCTTCGTGAAGATATTTTAAATTCAAGGAAGTTTTCTTGCCTATTCTAAAGAAACATAATTTTGAGTTTTAGCACACTTCGAATCCATCAGCAATCCTTCCAGCTTTGCCCGAATTTCTGAATTGCGAATTAGATCTAGTAACTTAAAAACCGTGTATTTCTGAAGAGTTCTTAGCTAGCGTTAACATGTAACAGTTACTCTCCCCTCATCACTGTCCCCTCAGGACACTGCCTGCTACACGCCCTTCACTGAGCTGAAAATCTATTCCGCCGTGTACCAAAGTTAACCCTTGAGGAGGCTCCATGTATCAACATTACCGCACCTCTTAAATTTTCCTTGTTAAAAATAACACGTAACACATTCTCTCTTCCCCATCGTTTTTAAAACCCAGGAGACTGCCTAAACCCCTCACGGAGCAGAACTTCCACCCCGGCACCAGCCAGCCCAAGTTAACCCTTAGTGAACCGCCGCTTCCCGCTACTCCCCGCTGTTTCCATGGCGTCCAGATCGTCCCAGACGGCGTCGGCCACGTCCTACAAGAACCCGAAGCTGCGGGACATCCCGGAAGTCGAGATCGACAAGAACGGCAAGTTCAAGTACATCCTCATCAAGGTGCACGACCCGGATGTAGACCGCGAGTTCAAACACATCGTGCGCGGGACATCCAAGGCTTCCATTCACGGTGAGTTTGGGCGGTAGATCGAACGTATTTTACCATCGTCACTTCGTGTTTAGTTGTGAAATGTCATGTCTGATACAGTCGAGAGAGAGAGAGAGAGAGAGAGAGAGAGAGAGAGAGAGAGTATAACATCACTATCTCACGCCAAGGAGGTTCATAAACTATCGTAGTTATTGTAGTGATATAGTGTGGTACCTCTAAGATAAACTATCGTAGTTATTGTAGTGATATAGTGCGGTTCCTCCAAGATAAACTATCGTAGCAATTGTAGTGATATAGTGCGGTTCCTCCAAGATAAACTTTCGTAGTTGTTGTAGTGATATAGTGCGGTTCCTTGAATACACACTATCCTAGTTTCTGCGTTGATCTCCTGTCATCGAGCCTGAATGCGTTAGCGCGCTGCCTCCAAGACATCTTATTATGAACAGACAATGGGGCACTTTTTGGGAATAAAAATGAGATGAATCCCACATTAGTATGAGCAGAGGTGAATGTCTATGGCGGATTCTTCGCCCCCAACATCAGCTGTTCTAGTTCTATTTCTCTTTCTCACACTCCCTCACACACATACACACACTCACACACACACACACACACTCCCTCACACAAACACAATTATATTCACACACCTTCCCGACACAATGTACGGAAAGAAGATAACCACATTAAAATGAGATTCGAACCCTTAACCTCCTGTTCGCTAGTCCAGAGCACCAACGCTACCAGATCCAGCTGTTTGGGCACCGGCCCGTTCTAGTTAAGATTACAGGCTTTACGATTTTCATGACGACAACCAATGGCCGAATCACGCCCCTTAGGCATGGAAGTCTTCTGAGCGCTCATTGGCTCCGTAAGTCTGTGACAGAGTTAACATGTTAGGACGCTGGTACCGCGGTGCAGATTCCCTTGCCTGCCGTCTTCGTCTTGCTAATCGCCCCGTAATGGGGGACGTGGTGGTCCAGGGGTAGAACATCGGCTTCCGATGCAAAAGGTACCGAGTTCGAATCCTGGCTGTTGCGTTCCCTACTGGTTGGGTTGGTGTCATGGTATCCCCGCCCTGTCTCGTGTGTGGCAGCACATAAAATTGTCAGACGTCCGTCTTGGGGCCCGTCCACAATATAGCGTATATAGTGCTGCTGTTGGACGTTAAACCAACCCAACAACGCCCAGTTATCGCAAGGCGTCCGTTGGTTCCCTCTGTGCCCTATAAATCTGATGGATCCGGCGATAACATTGTGTCAGAGCGAGGCTTCCTGCCGTTTTGTTTCTCTCGCTATAAACAGTTACGGACTTTCCCGGTAGCCCCCAGCAGCTGCTTGGTGCTTGCTCGCGCGCTCACAGCGGTTGCCAACAGAGACCGACAATAGGCACAACGGTTCTATCTTACTAGTGTGCCGGGACGACTAGAGGCAGATAAAACCGTTTTAATCTGAGATTATTTAACACGAATTTACCTGACTCGCGTGATGGGATGGCGCACCTCCTGTCAGTTTTCCTCACCCGCGTGATTCCAATAGTTCCAACGCCTCTGGAATCACGGGTGAGTGAGGCAACATTCCTGACGCCCACGTATCGACAGTTCGGAAAGAAAATCAGCGAAACTATTTTTACACGAGGAGTGCATCGTCTATAATCGGACTGCAGTTTATTCGTAGTTTACGGCAGTGCAACACAGTTACTTGATACATGACGGAGCCTTATTATTTCTGTCTTCGTTTTTGTACCGATTTCACTATTCTTGTCTCTATTCTTTTTGTCTTCCATTAGTTGTTATACATTTGTTTGTATGATGCATCACTTTTTTTCGATAATTTTTTCTTTCTTTCTTTGTACATCTAACTTTCCCCCTGTTTTCTTTCCTCCGCTTCTCATGTACAGACACTATTCCCAATGTCTCTCTTTATGTCGCTTTTACTTGCATACTCTTTTATTAGTGTCTCTCCTATCCCCCATTCTTCTCCGTATGCGTTTTCTCTCCTTCTCTCATTTTCTCTCTCCCTTTCTCATTAATTTCCTTTTCCTCTCTCACTTCTCTCTCTTTCTCACCCCCTCGCTCTTCTTCTCTCTTTATTTATCCCCCCCCTATCTTTCTCTTTTCTCTCCTCTCTCTTTCTCCCCCCTCCCTCTCTCTTCCCCCTCTCTCTCCCCCTCCCTCTCTCTCTCTCTCTCTCTCTCTCTCTCTCTCTCTCTCTCTCTCTCCTGTATCCACCCCCTCTCTAGATCGAGGTTTCTCCTACTGCTCACTAAGTCAGACATCCGGGACATTTGGATGGATGGTCATAACTTACTCAGCCTTAACACCTGCTCTTACTCCTCCCCCCCCCCCCCCCCCCCTCCCCCCTCTCCTCTCCCTCCCTTCCTCTCTCTCTCTCTCTCTCTCTCTCTCTCCACCACTATCCCTCCCTCCATCGAATGCTACAGATTTCCGTATAATTGTCCCATCATCTTCTCTAGGGAGGTCTTCGGAAAAGCCAGTGATGGGCACACAGTTAAAATTGTCTTGAAACTTAAATAATTAATTCCCTGACCTATTCCAGTAGCATTGGTTTAGAGCGGTAGGTAACACAGGACAGTACAAGCTAGAGGAACAATTCTGTGGGCGGAGAATGAAAGCGAAGCCCTAGCTCTCCCAGGTTCTCAAAAAGCTCTAAGTCTTAGTTAAACGTTTCACAGGTTCTCAAAATGCTATTTGTCTTAGTTAAACGTTTCACAGGTACAAGGACTTGCAGTATTATAATGATACCAAGCGGCCTGGTGGGCATCGAATCCGCAACTTTCCGAATAGAAGCCATGCGCTCTACCATTGAACCTCCTCGGTCCCCCATTAGATAAAGATCTCAACATCTGCCCGGCCATCTATAGGGTGGTGGGATCCTTCGACGGCTTACAGACAGTTTTTGAATGGAGACGGTCAAGCTCTTTTCCAGTTTCACTTAAAGAAATGTACTATACGCCGAGGGGACCCTACAGGGATACCTGGTTTATAACCGCATAATGACTACGACCTGAGAGGTCATATGGACTTATGTACGCTTAGACTACGACCCAACAAGTAGGGGAAACAACGCTGTCTAAATTGCTCATTAGCTGGGTTCGAACCACGGATCTCCCGCATCGGAAGCCAAGGCTCTACCCGAGGCGATTTACATCCACACATCGGTGCCAAGGAGGGATTAGGGTTGAGGGGGGCTGAGGAGTTAGGCTTAAGGGCGGTTGAGGGGTTAGGCTTAAGGGAGTTTGAAGGGGTAAGGGTGAAAGCGCTTCGAGGGGTAAGGGTTAAAGGGCTTTGATTGAAAAGGGTTAAGTGGCTTTGAGGGGTTCGGGTTAAGGGTGTTTCAGCGGTTAGGGGTGGGGGGCGTGGTGATTTGATAGTAGAGCACAGAGCTGCCTATAAGGAGGTACGAGTTCAAATCCTAATCTGGGCCGATACGTTTCTTACTAGTAGGGTCAACATCCATGTAATGTAATTGGCTCGGGCCGAGACAGAAGTCCTGGCATCTCGTCTGTCTGTTTGACTGGCATAAAGTGTCGAATTCCACAACTACAAAAAGCAGCTATCACTTCGCAACATGGCGATCCATGACGTTATCAGAAAGATTTACAATTATTATTATTATTATTATTATTAGTATTATTATTATTGTTGTTGTTGTTGTTGTTGTTGTTAATTTTATTATTACTGGATCTTTGTTGGAAGCCGTTACAATTTCAGACGTTAGTCTTTAGAATTTTGTGCCGACTAGCCTATTTGGCGTTAACGAAGCAACGAATAAACAATGAACTTGGTTGATATACACCTTTAAAGAAAAGGAAAAACATGGAACCATTCACTGCACATTCTGGGGATAGGGAACCCCATTTCAACGCGAGAGGACCTGGGATCCACATTCCACGGCCCCCCGTGCACATAAAATCAACTGAATGCTGGAATGTAAACTCGTGAGCAATCTGACAAAAGCCATACAATTACTCACCACAAAAACACATTGAGGAGCGAGGCGCATTTTTGACCCGCTGGGAATGTCGCAGCTATCTTTGTGCTTTACCTTGGAGGAGGACTCGTAGAAGCTTATGCCAGAAGTATGAACTATTTTCTTACGAACACTATTATGTCAAGTGGGTTTTCTATAAAAAAAAAAATAAAAAAATAAGCCAAAACTGCATATATGCGGTTAAAAAAAATAATTAAAAAAGGCCGAACACTGGGTAAAATTTGGTTTGTGTGGACTACAGCATAATTCAAAACAGGAACCATAAGCCTAGAGTGTGCGAGTTGAAAGGTTGCCCCTGACTAGTTCTCCAGAACCAAAGAATACACGCGTGATAGCAACATTCTAACTTCTTTTAAAGACAAAAAATAATACATGTAATAAATAAATCCCGTTTTAAAATCTTTTTTTGTAATCTTACTTTATATCCAAGAGTTTAAATATATTTTTTTAAGCGAGATATGAAAATAATGCAAGTATAATCAAATGTAAGTGACTAACTTTATTAATCATGTAACTTTGAAATGCGAGGGTCAG
>RQTK01000471.1:314562-358968 GCA_003991915.1 Elysia chlorotica
GAGAGAGAGAGAGAGAGAAAGAAAGGGAGAGAGAGATAGATATAGAATGAGAAAGACGGAGGGAGACGACATACCAGACAAACAGAGAGAGAGAGAGAGAGAGAGAGAGAGAGAGAGAGAGAGAGATAGGTACATAGTTCGAATCCAATCCTTATTACATATTATCCTGGAGCATAGGGGAAGTAAATCTATAACGAAGGTTTTTATGTTCAAGTCCTACATCCAACGCTCTACCCTGTCTCAGGTGGTAGCTACAAAGCTCAGGGAGTAGATCGCACGCCACATAATAGGGAAGACTTCAAATTAAGGCCACCGTATTTCCTTCCAATGGAGTTTATGTGGACATTGTGTGATCAGCTATGACAGAAGTCCTGGTACCCCAGCTCCGACTCTGGCGTTAGTTTAAGTACCTGTGCGAGGTGCTGGCGATGGATGTTAAGACAAGCAAAATAAGCAAGCAACACATCTCTATACCACACCAGGGTAATCTCTCGAGGCTAGTAACCCATTTCGATTATTGTCCATGCATGGACCTTCGCAGCTTTTGTCCATAGACGACACCTTCCACTGTAAGGGATGCGCAGACTTCTGGTTGGTTCTGACACCCCACTTAATGAATTGTCACACCTACGTGGTATGCACTTATTTCTTTGTTTAGCAGCATCTCTAAAGGGTAGTTAGTCTTGGGACTTGCCTCTATATTTAGAAGTGCTTGAAGAACATTACACTAGGAGAGAGAGTTTTTCTCTCTTACCAAATAGTTTTGAAATAACCTTGCTCTCGTTCGTGGCATAGATCGACGATCTTCAACACACTGTTCTGGGCGTTAAAGTAACCTGGATCTAAAATATATATGTATTATGAAAATAATGTATCTTTACTTACATAGTGAATGTTATGACACCAGTGTTTCATAGAGCGCCCTTTCACCCCTCTCTTTAGAAAACTGTAGTGGGTCGGTTCCAATCCGTTCCGTTTTTTGTTTTTGTGTTGTTTAATAGACGTTTTTCTTGTGTGTATGCGTGTTGACAGGATTTCTTCTCTTTTATTAAGGCTGGTTTTTTCTTGGTTAAATTTAAATTCTTTTCGCTTTAACATAGTGCGCAGTTTTTGATGATGGTGAGTATCACCTTTGGTTTTGCAAGTATCTGCCAAGACATAATGTAATTTATTTTGTTGTCTTTTAATTTCCATACGTGCTCACTAAGACAACAATATAAATCCCGTTACCTCTTGGCAGATACAAAAACGGGGCTCTTATCAAAGTCTCTCTTTGCAGGAGAGGAAAAATCCGAAAAGAACTTTCATGCTTATCCGTGTGTAGGTATAATTAAAAAAAGAAATATGATCAGAAATTGTAAAGCCATGCCACTTTCTTCAATGAATAAGATGAGAGAGAGAGAGAGAGAGAGAGAGAGTCAGAGAGAAAGACAGCTTCTGCCATATGTGTGGTAAATATCTTGCAAGTACTTTTTTTAAGCCTTGTCCTCTGTCTTCTTATACCGACCTTTTCTAATTTTACCCGTATTAATTTTTTTTATAAAAACACTAAAATCTATCTGTTCCTTTTAATTTTTTTTTTTTACTTCTACCGTTATTTTTCTCTTCTTATCCAGGTTTTCTCTTTTGTACCTGTTATCACAGCGATGCACGTCAGTTCTAGTTTTGGTTTGGGTTTTCCCCTCTGTCTGTGATCATTATTGGTTCCACTGAAGAGCCACAGAATGCGCACCACAAAGCGCGGCCGACGCCTTGTTGTTTTCATCTAGGATGAATAATTGTCAGCACCAGTGCCTTCTGGCTGCTTTTCGTTTCAAGTGATCATTATTGGTTCCACTGAAGAGCCACAGAATGCGCACCACAAAGCGCGGCCGACGCCTTGTTGTTTTCATCTAGGATGAATAATTGTCAGCACCAGTGCCTTCTGGCTCCTTTTCGTTTCATCGCTTTGATGCGCAGAGAATGGTGCGCACGGAGAGTCAGTTTCAGCATAGACATATGTTTTAACTTTGCCCGGCCCTCCATATTACTTTCCTCTGTGACTTTGTTAACCTAGAGTCAATTTTCTTCTTTGTTGTCTCTGGTGTTCTATTTCTCCTGAACTGTTTTTTTTTCTTCTGTGATATGCATTGTGACGACAACTCAGTTGGTAGTGTTCTTGACTGAGGAGCGGAAGGACTAAAGTTTGGGTCCCTGTTAGTGACCCTCTTCTCCCTATAATATTTTCGGTAATCCTAGAAGATGTAACACGAAGCATAGACTCGTAAGTACAACGCTGTGGTAAGCTTGCGACTCGTCTTAAGATACATGCGAACAAGAAGGCATACTATACTAGGCTTACGACAAGTTGTAAGCTACCGCCACCCATTGTTTATCGATACGTGAACGTTTTCCGAATTATTAGATATACAAAACAAAAGTGTGCAGATTTAAAGATTAAAATAGACATCCTTTAAACACGATTTTTAAAATTTCAATGAGGCCAAAATGTAGACACAACGTTGAAGTGTATTGATATTCTCCTCTTTTTGGTCCTATTTTTCTCACACCTCAGCCAACAGCGCCCCCCCCCCCCCTTTTCCCCATCCCTTTTTTTTTCGGACTGGGGTTACGCAAAATATTCTCCATGGGTCGATCAGTGTGAGTTGTGTCAATGACGTTATTTCTGAAGGTCATTGTCGGGTTCACTGCTTTCTGTATCTAGTAGACAAGTTGACCTTTGCTATAGACGATGAAGCGAGGCCGAGGCATGAGGTTATCGGTGGTGGACTGGGTGCATCAACAAGCACACGTCAATCAATCGGCCTCCTGTTGTGGCATTGGCTTTTTACTGTTTGTTTAGCCTGCCTCCTCAGCCGCCAAATTCCGTTCATTGTTCAAGCCGGCAGGAAGAACAAAACTTCCTTGGCCTTCTTTTTATTAGAATTTATCTCGTTTCAAACTTTCAGGTTGAAATCTGTGCACTCATCTGTCTGTCTGTCTCTGATTTATCTTTTTTTCCCACCCTTCTCCACACACACACACACACACATCTCTCTCTTTCTCTCTATCTCTCTCTCTCTCTCTTAGAGAGAGAGAGAGAGAGAGAGAGAGAGAGAGAGAGAGAGAGAGAGACAGACAGAGAGAGAGAGACAGAATGAGAGGAAGATGAAGAGGGAGAGAGGGAGATATATGAAGAACAAGAGCGGAAAATAGATGAAGAAGAGAGGGAGTTAGATGAAGAGAAAGAGAAAGAGAGAGAGAGAGAGATAGAGAGTTCTCTCTTCCTCTTGCCCGGCGAATGTGTTACGATCTTCATTAGCCTTAAGCACTACCGACTGGGCAATTCAGCGTCACAGTCTGGCGTAGGCTTAACATTGTCTCGAAATTTCGTCCAGAAATCCAGGAATCAGCTTGTGAGAAAACAATTGTGCGCTTGAAATTTTGTTAAATAATCCTAACTACCATGAATTGTTGATTCTTGATAATTATTTATGCCGGCTTTTTTTAATGGGGCAAAATTTGTCTCTATACTTTTTTTCTTTTTTTTTCTTCCTTGTTCTCTTCTCAACTTCTTTTTTTTTTACTGTTAAACAAACCCCCCGGTGGGTGATGGAAATGTCGGGATCTTTAAGATCTTTATTTCCGAAACGCCGTGTTTTCGTCTCACCTTCTGACGATTTGTAAAGTTACCTGCAGCTCTTGCTTTTCCCTCTTTTCTACATCAAACAAATTAGTTGAAGAACAGCGCCCACTTTTCAACTTGTTTATCCTTTTACGTGTGATGTTTGTTGCCTTTCATTCCTATGTTCCTGATTGTAAAGTTATCCGCAGCTCTTGCGTTTCCCTCTTTTCTACATACATCAAACAAATTAGTTGAAGAACAGCTCCCACTTTTCAACTTGTTTATCTTTTTACGTGTGATGTTTGTTGCCTTTCATTCCTATGTTCCTGTTTGTTTCATGTCATTCCTGAATTCTTTTTTATTCCCCTTCTCTATTTCTGTTATTTTCGTTTATTGTTATTTTTGTGTACGTGTATATTTCGCTCCGAGCCGCTTTATCTTTTTGTTTCATCCCATTCATCTACCCCAACTGCTTTCTGCTTCCTCTCTATATACCACCCTCCCATTTCTACCCTTTTCGTTTAAATCATTTCATTCCTCTATTGGCATGTATTTTATTCCATTCCTCTATTCCTGTCCGTTTCGTTTCATTCTTCTATTTCCATCTGTTTCAGTACCTATTCGTATTGCTTCATTCGTCCCTTCCAAGTTATCATCTTTCATTCTTCCATCCTCAACTATCTTATTTCATCTATCCTAAATTGTCTAATTCCATTTCTCTGTTTCTAGTTGTTTCCTGTCTTTCCTCTATGTCTCTATTCCTAGAGAACTTTTTTCATTTCTTTGTTTCCGTTCCTTCTTTTCTCGTTTCGTCGGTTAATATTACTTTCTTGTTTCGTTTTCTTCCATGTACGTGTATTTCTGGCTGGTTGTACTTTTCATAAATCGCACTCAAGTGGCTGTGTGACAGGCGTTTATTGCCGGCCCGTGTGTCTCCGATGCAGAGATAAGCAACTCATTTCCCTCTCCATCTGTTTCCCAATCTCTAGTTAAACACTCATACTGTGACAAACACTAGTATAGGGATATGGGTTGGAGGAAACATGAGTTAGGGTTAGTGCAAGAGTTGGAGTTAAAAAAGAGTTGGAGTTCGAGTTGAACTTAAGCCATGTATTGTAAAGCGCTTTTAGCTTCCTTAAAGGGAAGGAGTTTAGATATAATTTTTATGAGCTTATTATTATCTTATTACATTGTAATCAGGGTACCTTAATCCACTTCTTATGTGTCCTTCCCATTGTGACCTTGGCCGTGACCTTGGCTAATCAGCGATGGCCGCTGCGAGTACGTCCAGGATGCCTGGAACTTCCTTCCTTCCTTCCTTCCTGCCTGGCTGGCTGGCTGGGTGTCTGGCTGTAGATCTAGCCAGTGTGTTATCTCCCTTACCCGACTCCCCATCTCCCCCGCTCTCCTCACACACTGGAGGCCTTGCCGTACATGGGGTCCATCTCGAGGACGGAGACGATAGGTTGGTGAATCCTGTCCCGACGTCCAATCAGAGCTCTGTCCTACACAGGCGGAGCCAATGAACGCCCAGAAAGTCACATGCACTCAGGGCGTGATTCTGTCATCTGTTTTCATCAAGTGAAACGTGAACCCTGTAGTGCCGGTCTCTGTGTTACATCCGGGCTAATTGGGGCCTGTCCACCTACTGGACTTATCTCTGCTCGGGCTCGGGTGTGGCAGCACATAAAATCGTCAGACGTCCGCCTTGGGTCCCGTCCACAATATAGCCTATATAGTGCTGCTGCTGGACGTTAAAGCAACCCAACCCAACCCAACCCATCTGTGCTCGGAGAGGGACAAGCTCTCCTCTAGTTAAACGTCTTGCACGTTCCCCAGGGTAGCCCTGTAGTGCGGCGACGGGTCTCTAGCTTTATATTATGAAACAATATTACGGCCATGCCATAACTCCACAGAAACCAAACTCCATGGCCAAAAGGAAGACCTGCAAAAACAGTTTCATTGATAAAGATGACTAGACTGAAGGTATAATCTGCGAATAGCAAGAAGAAGATCATATGACTTTTTTTTAAAAGTTTGTCGCTGTGAATCTGTGTGTGCGTGTGTCTGTGTGTACGTGTGTGTGTGTGTGTGTGTGTGTCTAGTTGAAGCTGTCTAGACCTGGTAGTGTATCTATGATAGAAGACTGGAAGACTGGAAAACCTAGAAGTCTAGATAATTATCTTCTTTAACTAGATATATACGATTTTGCGAGGTTTGGGGGGGGGGGGGGGGGGGGGACCAGCAAAAGTTTGAAAGACGGCAGAGGGTTTTTGTCCTTTTATTCATTCCATTTTGACTGTGGTATTTTATACATTATGGATGATAGGTCCTCAACCTGTGTGTGTGTGCATTGTGTGGGGTTTTTTTTACCACAGCACTGTAAAGGTTTTGCTCAAGCTACTCTATGTATATCAAACATACCACTCGACTTAGAACTGGAATCTTAACTAAAGATTCAAAAAAATATATGTGAAATGCTCGGGTACAAATTACGTTTCTCAAATAATTGCAATATAGAATGTAAATAGAAAAACTTGATTCATAGGGAAACAAGAAGTCTGTTACCCCTGATAGCTTTTGATCAATCATCGATCAATCGCCAATCAATCGCCAATGATTGTGAATCAGATTGAAAATGAAAATTTTATCACAGAAGACCATACCTTTAGATCTAGTCACACAGGCACTTTCAGTGTTAAAATTCTTAAAGATCGATCTTGCTTTATGTTTAGTGTAAAAAAAGAGACTTGAGAAAACTATTATTTTAAGTCTTTCAAGCTACACAGTAATATAATATGAAAAGATGTGGAAGCCTTGTCTGTAGGAAAAGCTAACCGTTAGAAATGCTAACTACGCGAAATTTAAAGTTATCGAAATCGCATCGTACTCTAGATGAGACTTCAGAGAGTTACCTATTATGAAATCTCATGCGATAGAAAGTACACTCGAAAAAAATTAATGGCAAAATGCTAGGCCTTGCTTTGCAAGCCTCAAGGTTATCGAAATCTCGCATGTTGGAAACGAGACGAGAGAATGCAAGCTAGACAAGATGAAACGAAGCCGAGGGTTATCGAAGTCTGGTGTAGTGTAACCAGACAAGAGAAGCCGAGGGTTATCGAAGTATGGTGTAGTGTAACCAGACAAGAGAATTTTCGCGATAAGTGGGCATCAGTTTTAAGTAGCGGGTATCAGGTGTAATCAGGGAGGGCTTACAATGTAATGTAGGGGTTGGGGGTGATTGGTGGGGCTTCAAGAGAGAGAGAGAGAGAGAGGGAGAGAGAGAGAGAGAGGGGGGGGGGGGGGGGGGGGCGGTTAATAGATTATTTAATAGGAACGCAGGTAACACGCCAATGGTATTTTAATTATTTTAAAATATAGATGGGTAAAGTCAATGATAGTTGTAAAATTTGCAGAAATGTTGGTTTACCACAATAAAATCACTGCTTCTGCCAGACGTAGATATCTCTAACCATCAAGGGTACTATGTACAAAGAAGTACGATTGTGCGACAGACTTCGGTATCTGAATACATAGTCCCAGTCGGACGTCTAATCTTTGTGCTTACTAGAACTAGTACTTGTTTTACCTGGACACACGGAAGTGCAAGCATAGAGCTTGTCCGACAGACAGAAAACTGGGCGGTTTGTTGGTGGAGTTTGGTCAAGACTCGGACACCTGAGTTACGTCATAGTCAGCTCGCATCCACACTCCGCCGGTAATCCAATTTGGACCTGGGCTAGTAGGATGGGTGAGAGAGAGGGAGAGAGAGAGAGAGAGAGAGAGAGAGAGAGTGAGAGAGAGAAGGGGGGAGATAGAGAGAGAGAGAGTGAGAGAGGGAGTAAGGGGGAGATATATAGAGAGAGAGTGAGAGAGAAAGGGGAGATATAGAGAGAGGGAGCGAGAGAGAGAGTTAGAGAGAGAAAGAGAGAGGGGGATCTGTGGGTAATGTGTATATAGAAAGAGTGAGATAAAGAGAGGGAGATAGAAAAAGAAAGAGATAGTGGGGATAGAGAGAGGAGAGATAAAGACAGAGAGTCGTAATCTTACGTCTCGTCTTAACACGTTTTATTCCCATTCTCAAGACGCCTTATTCCCATCTCAATACGTCTTATTCACATTCTCAAGACGTCTTATTCCCATTCTCAATACGCCTTATTCCCATTCTCAATACGTCTTATTCACATTCTCAAGACGTCTTATTCCCATTTTCAAGACGTCTTATTCCCATTCTCAAGACGTCTTATTACCATTCTCAAGACGTCTTATTCCCATTTTCAAGACGTCTTATTCCCATTCTCAAGGCGTCTTATTCCCCTAAGACGTTGTACTTACGGCGCAAGCAATTTTTTGGGGAAAATGGTTAGAAGGGGTAGGTTCGCGCTCTATTTTACAGTTTGTGTGGGAGGAAAAAAATTGCCAGACTGTTTTGTTCAGTTAAACTATTTACAGTTATGTCGTCCTTAAAACCTCGCGGAAAACACCTTTAAATTCTACCTTGTCGTGCCCTACTTAACGCTGTTTTTCTTCACCTAGGATCGTTTACTTTGTGCTGTAACTGCATCATGCGCGCGCAACTAAAAACTATTAGCTCGTTGTACGTTCTGCGCCTCTCTCGTGAATCTAGGTTCCAAAGGTGGAACTGATAGTCGCTAGCAGTCGAGCTGTTCTAAAAAAAAAGTTATTACACGTTATAGAACTTCTTCCGCAAGAAATAATTAGCCCATCGAGTAATGTTGCATAGTTCGCAAACACCAGACTTGAGGCGCTGGTTTTTGTCGTTGTTTGTTTTGTTGTTTTTTTTTGCTTTAGATATTTGTTTTTGTGTGTTGTACGTTCAATAACTGTTAACCACGGCGTTGACTGGCTCGAAAGTTCAGTGAACTGAAGCTGTTTTACAGGGTTGTTGTGCGCCGGAGTGAAACACGACTTTCAAGTTTTTTTTTATAATTTAGATTTAAGGAAACATAGCGCAGCTTGCTTCATCCTGAAGAAAATAGTATTTGAGTATCGGTGGGTGCCTCGTTTGATTGTTGGCAATATGTCAATGACTAAAATGTGTATATATAATATATTTTTTAATAATAATAACAATAATAACAATAATAATAATAATAATAATAATAATAATAATAATAATAATAATGATAATAATAATAATGGAGCTCTCTTCGACAAAAGGTATCTTGAGTCTTGGCCATCGACATTGCAGTCTATACTGACAACCAGTAGGGCAAAGACGTGGTGCTCATAGTGAGAATCGAATCTGCAACCTTTCGGTTGGAAACGACGCGCTCTTTTTTTTTTGGACCATAACGCCTCCGTTTACTTTAAACCAATGAAACAATCATTCCACTGGTAATTGTTTACTAAGGCTCTGTTTTTGTGCAATCCCGTGCCATGCTTTTACCGCGGTATTTCTAATTTTCTGCGTAGGCTGAGTAAAGCCACTTTCCCTGTTTTTCTACTCTCAGACTCTACCCTATTAATCATCCTTTCTATCCTGAATTCCTAGACAAATTTAATAATGTGAAAAAAAAAATGGGAACGCATTCGATAAACGTCTTTTTCGTGAAAAAACAAACAAACAACAACCCTGTATTGTTAGAAAATACGCATTACCCATGCAACGTAGAACGATATAATGTATAGTGCAGGGAGATAATGCGCTCTTCACATGATGAACTAAATTAATGCATTGCAGATAATGCGCATTTCTCACCTTGGTTTTATGACACACTACTTTTTTTTTTAAATATTTTTTTAATGTTTCTTTTTTTGTTTGTGTATATATGTATATTACTGCAGCTTTTGCGATTATCTCTATGGAGAAATGTGTGAGTTATCAGGAAAGCAAGAAACTTAAGTGATACCTAATACGTTTATGGGTTCTGCTTCGATCAGTTCATCAAGATATTTTGTTGTTTGTTTAATGTTCCTTTTGTCTCGACCCATTTCCCTAAGATGTGGCTCCAAGTTCATCTCTGACCTAAATAAATAGTTTAGAGGGCGAGGTAACTCAGAAGGCAGGGCTCTCGACCTCTTTATTTGTTATCAGGAAGTTTTGAGTTCGAATCGACTTTGTGATGTCTTGTTCCCAACTGATTGAATCGGCGCCGGTTCAATGTGAACGGTTGCAGATACGTTATGGTGTACCCGCTCTGGTTCGTTGTGGCAGCATGTCAGGACATAGTCTCTAGGACCCTTCTGCGAAATAGTCTAGTTGTGTAAGATTGTCTTTTAGAAAGCCAGAAAAAACAACTAGAAAGTATCCGTAAGTACAAAATGGTCAGGTAGATTACAACGACGAAGCAGCGTTTACGGGGGTGTTGTAAGCTCAGTTTGTTCATCCTTTGGACTGGCGGGCTGGAGGTTAGGGGTTCAAATCTCAGCCAGTAATCTCATCTCTGTAATGAAAATATGTTCATGAGGCCCAGGGAGCAAACAAGTAACCACGGACTTTAAAAAAAAAAAAAGATTTCAGTTTTTAAAGTCAGGAGGAAACGCGAATTTCCTCACCTCGTGCAGCTTACGATGTTGCGGTTATCGGGAGATTTTGCACTTAAAAATCCGTGGCGCTCTCCGGTGAAGAAGGGTGATTTAGTGTAATGAGCAGTTAGAAGAAGAAGAGGAAGAAGAAGAAGAAGAAGAAGAAGAAGAAGGATGAAGACGAGGAGAAGTGGAGGAGGAGGGGGCGGAGAAGAGAATTTTTAACAAACAGAAACGTTTCAGTATCGCCCTGTAGCAGACCTAAATTGTTTATTCCGTTTGAATATTCTGTGTACCCTTTTAAACACTAAAATACGGCGCTCCGAATAGCATTAACCTGTCCTTATGCTTGATGGGCCAACTTAAGCATACTGCACAGTTCATTTCTTCTAACTACGTTCCATAACTCCCGATGATTCACATTCCTATGAGTAACTTCCTTAAGGCGTAGGACACGTTCTGTAAATCGGTTTGGGATTTTGTGCGCGGAATGTTACACAGTTCCTCTTCTATGACGTCACTTTGGAAGATGGGGGTTGTGGGTGGGGGTGGGCACTCTATCGTTCTAAGTAGACACAGTTCGACCTTGGCCCTGGGAATAGGTGGGTTACCTTGTCTGTCAGATCCATGCCAACTACATGTAGTTAGGATGACTCGGGGGGCGAGAGTTCCGAATGAAAAGCGTGGGTGTGGGCACAGTGACATCGTGTACACAAGGCAAGAAAGGGGGGGGGAGAGAGAGGGAGAGAGAGAGAGAGGGAGAGGGAGAGAGAGAGAGAGAGAGAGAGAGAGAGAGAGAGAGAGAGAGAGAGAGAGAGAGAGAGAGAGAGAGAGACAGAAGAGGCAGATTCACAGAGAGAGACAGAGAGAGATTCAGAGAGAGAGACAGAGAGAGGGGGGATAGAGAGATAGAAAGACAGATAGAAAGACATAAAAAGACATTAAGACAGAGTGAAGCAGGTGCCGGATTCCATTATGACGTAAGTCGGCCTGCCCGCAACTCAAACGCCGTTCAGGGCTCGGGGTGTGGGTCGGATTTGCGTGAGCCCCTCAACTGATTGATTGTTTCATTGATTAACCCTTGTGTATTGGCATCGATTAACCCTTGTATATTGGCATCGATTAACCCCTGTATGTAGGCATTGATTGATCGGTTTATGAAATGAAGCTTTGATTATAAAATTATGGAAGAGAAAATGAATGTGTGGGTGATTAAATTATTTATTAGCCAATGGACGAATTACTGCATAAATGAATGTACAGATAAATGAAGCGTTTAACAAGCTTTGTCCACAACTGGCTCTCAGTGTCAGATCTTTCTGTCAAGCTTTAAAATAGCCGGCGTATCAAGGTTTCATCCAAATTTTGAATGAATGGGTCGATGAATGAGTAAAAAAAATGAATGAATGGTTGATTGAAAGACTAAGCAAGTCCTGCCCACAAGTATCGTGCTTTCATTAAATCTTCTTTAAATTGTCTCTGGTGATACTGAGGGAGGTGAGAAAGTATACATACATATACTTTGAAGTTTGATCAATGGTATATATCAAAGTCTTTTTTCCTCTCCACAGAGGAGATATTTGACATGTGCGTGAACCAGATAGAAGAGAAGGGCTTGGACTGTGAAGTGCTGGGCGGGGGGAGTATAGACCACGAGCCCTCCAAGAAAGCCATCAAGATCTACGGATACTCCAAGGTGAGTTGTGTGAATAGGGATACTCTTGGTTGTGTGAATAGGGATATTCTGAGTTGTGTGAATAGGGATACTCTGAGTTGTGTGAATAGGGATACTCTGAGTTGTGTGAATAGGGATATTCTGAGTTGTGTGAATAGGGATATTCTGAGTTGTGTGAATAGGGATATTCTGAGTTGTGTGAATAGGGATACTCTGAGTTGTGTGAATATGGATATTCTGAGTTGTGTGAATAGGGATATTCTGGGGCTCCAGAGCAGGGTATCCACAAATTGGCCAGTCACATAATTCTGACACCGATCCCAAAAGGAGGGATCAAGGTAGTACGTTAGCGATTCATAGATCGAACTAGAAACCTCAGAATAATTATAAGATGAGCGGTGTACCTATGTGTCCAGCCACGCCACCCTCTCCCACACATAACCTGCTTTCTTTTACTTCATCCTCCCTCCCCCCTCCCTTTCCCCTCTTCTCCACATTTTTCCATCCTCTCTTCCTCAGCAATACGGGCAGGCGGACCATTCCATCGCACATTCTCTGCTGCTGAAGAAGTTCAAGGACTACGATCACGTGACCTGGAACAACGACGGCTACTAGACGCGGACCTGTCTGATGGTCACCTGTTTTCCAAACCACTCGGACCAGAGAGAAGAACTCGCACTACGCGGAGACATGGGGAGAATTGTGTAGAGAAAGGAAATATTTTGATTGTCTTAATATTAAGGGAAAGAATGACGATTTTAAGAATTTGTGCAAAATCAGGCATTTGGATTGTTTCCCCAGCTGCCTGGACCAGAGAGAATGTCATTGTGCGCGAAGAAACTGGTTATATTGATAACAGCATTATTATTGTTTACGAGGGAAAAAAACAACAAACAAAAAAAACAAAAACAAAACAAACATAATAGCGTGTTTAGAATTGGTCTTAAAATGATATTTGTGAGCGCCACATATTGAGAGATTTTGTCAAATCATTTGGCTTGTTTGGAAAGTTTTGACGAGTTTAAATTTTGAATTTGTTGTGTGGTTCCAAACGTAGATTGGGTGTAATCAAAACATACTCCACACAGCTTCGTAATCCCAACTAGTCTGTTCTAGTTCGAATCTAGTCTAAACTATTTTGTACAAGTCTGGATCTAATCTATACTAGTTTGAACAAGTCTGGATGTAGTCTGTACTAGTTGTACAAGTCCGGGTCTAGTCTCTACTAGTTTGTACAAGTCTGGGTCTAGTCTGTACTAGTTTGTACAAGTCCGGGTCTAGTCTGTACTAGTTTGAACAAGTTTGGACGTAGTCTGTACTAGTTGTACAAGTCTGGGTCTAGTCTCTAGTAGTCTGGACGTAGTCTTCCATTTTCCATGTACATTCTACGCATGTAACAGTATTGGGTTTAGTGACTATTGATTGATTTACTGTATTGTTATTCTTCTTATATTTATTTTAAAAAATAGTTCTCTGTTTACTAATGATCAGTACTCGTTCAAAGGGGCTGAGATTGTGATTATTTTGTATGCAATTTTACTCTTAATTAGCAACAGCAGTAGTGACTGTGCATCTCATCCAATACATTTAACATTTTGAGATGCTTCAAGACCTTTTTCATGCGTCCCAAGGCTTGTTCTTTTTATGCACATTTTAATAGGGTTTTTATAAAGAGAAAAAAATTAAAATTAAAAAAAAAAATTTCAAAAATTTAAAAAGTTGGTATATTGATATTAATTTTATTGTTTGGGGTGGAGAGTAGCGTGATGGGAACATTTGGTGCTAGTCTTAGTGTTCAAGAGGTGAACAACCTGGTGGGAGAAACTTGGAGGAATTTACCATAAAGATGAGGATAAGTGTATGTCAATTTTCTGATTAAACAAACAAATCCGGAATGCTTATCTTGATTATAAAACAAGCTTGATGTAAAAATCATAAGTAAAAATCGCAGCCAACTCATTGTCATAATTTTTTATTTGCATCCTGGAAATAGTTTTTCCAACTTGTAAATAGCGCACATATGTAACATTCATAATATTGGCTTCTTTTGCGCGTATGAATTGTTTTTTTTTCTGTCTAGGGAAAAGATTGCTTTTTCCAACATTATATTATTTTGCATTTTTGTTTCTGAAAAGAACATCTTCTGTGAAACAATATTTTGTCATTTTCCTGTTTGTTTCGTTGTTTTTTTTAATGCCCATTACATTTGTCTCTGAATTTTATAATAATGATATTCTAAAAATGCTCTAGTAAAACCATACAATGTATTCACAAGTTTAGGTCGCCTTTTTTCAGTATTATTAGTTTCTAAATGGTGAAACGTATCATACTATTGTCAACCAATAAAAAGAGACGTGTTTTAGTTAATGTGGTGTTGACAGCTTTGTGTCTGCCCTTGAGCTGATACGCTGTCATTGACTGCATGAGTAGAACATAGCACGGCGCCGCAGAAAATCAAAGGCTTATTCTGTGAACAGCTGTTTTGTGGATCTAGGCGATTTACGTAAGAAACATTTCAGCATTATAACGACTAAGAAATTTATGTTATTTATCCGTCATATAATTGTAGCAGGAACTTTGCCTTGAAGCTTTCACCCCGACCTTAGGTGTGAAGGTCACTCTACCATGGAGAGCTGAAGTCAAGGGATCTAATCTGGATCTATCTTCAACTCTGCAGCCCAGCCGGACAGCCTATGATTGTTCCACTGTGTGACAGGTAAGGGCCGTCACCACGCTATATCTTTTATTTCACACTCTCATCGACAAAGGGTCATACCACCGTTTATCCTGCATTCTGTTGGGTTTTGTATCAGTGCGATAAATTATAATTAATATACAGCTTTTTAAAAACATTTTGTTCAACGTAAGAAGGTATAATTTATAATTATTATAATTATGTGATTGTACTCTAGTGATCACTCAGGAACTATAACGAATCATTGACATCTATAGCAAGAGGTCTGTCAGACCAAGTTGTAACGGGCTAAGTACGCAGGTCGACTGTTGGTCGCTATTCCACCGTTCCTCAGAAAAAGGACTATGGGACTATGGGAGGGGTGGTGATTCGGGCCCCCGGCCCTGCTGGTAAACAAGTCCTTGAACTGAATCATTAGGTAGCGTATATGTTTTGTCGTGTCTAGAAACAAATAAGGGAGGTCGTAGGAAACGCATACACTAAAAATACATTTTGGATTATAAATATAATTTGGGTAAAAAATATGTAGTGTTATATTATATATAGAAATCAGAACAATTATAAGAATAGGGTTCAAAATAATAAAAACGTTAATGATAAAAATAATTGTAACAATTTTTTCTAAAAATAATTACCTTTATTGGGCTCCTAAAATCAAGATGACATTATATTATTAGTATTTTGGTCAGTAGGAGAGCTTTGTGTATTTATTTATTCAGTTATTTATTCTGCATACGATATAAATCATCGTTTAGTTTATATTAATATAATGTTATCATTGACCAAAAACATCTGACTGGACTTACTGACAACGGAGTTGACATAAACCCAATGTAGGTAGGGCTGGCCCCTTACCGCCATCATTTGTCCCCACATTATCTGAGCCTTGCCTTTATATATTCCATATAAATATATAATATATCGAGCCTATTTCAAGAATGGAAGCTTTTTTTTCTCATTTAGTGAGGTTTCAAAGAGTCAAATGTTCAGGACCCAACTTTTTCAACTTCTTTTTTAGCGATTGAAATGAAGTTTCAACATATTTGTATGTCTATTTTAAAAATACTTTCTTTTTACAAAAGGTATTCACGTAAACTTTAGATAAGTGGCATAGATTGAAAGCTTGAAAATCCGTTCTGAGACCTTAAGATCGCATATAGCTCATTCAGTATAAACAACGACACAATATGCAGGGGAGTATGGCTTTGGTGGTAGGAAGTTAGCGAGTCTTTATCAGGTCCATTAGTGTACTCTTGAGGTCGCTCATCAATATTCAAACTGTGGGATTAATCAAGTCAAAAAGACAAGAGTCCTTTTAGATTTTAAGATAACTTACAATGTGGGAATCCCATTTCCATTTTATAACACTATCAATTTCTTTTCCTTTTTAACTGCGCCTAAATAATCTTTACTATCTCGTCCAATTATTCTCATTGTTGTGTCACAGATTGGAGTCTGTAGAACCGAGATATGAGAGCGTTTTATTGTTCTTTAGTTGTTTTAGCGTTGTATCTTTAATAGCTTTATTGATTTGATTTTTTAGCCTTCTTTGCATGCTAATTTAACATGAATACTTTCTTATATAATTTTTTTAACAGCGATCATTTACTTATATAATTTTTTTAACAGCGATCATTTTCTTTGGGCTTCTTTTCGAGACACCCGATTAGATGCCGAAATTCTGAGAGTGAGAGGCACAGGAAGTTAGGTTTAGTCGGATTTTGTAAAAAAGATGCTTTTTTCTAGGTTTTCAAAGGTTGGATCCAATATGGCGACGGTTTTTGTAAGATGCAGGGATTGGTAAAACGCATTGTTTTAAAGCATTTTTCAAGGGGTCACATGTATGATAAATGTATATAATAAATTTCATAATACACGTATATGGAATATCCCATAGCAAGAAAATTTGCAAATTAAGGTAAAAGTTCTTACCATTTGAAACATTTCGAAGGGTGGGGGGCTGCATTACTTTTGTGTGTGTGTGCGACATCTCAGTGGCACCAGATAAGATAAAGTGCATCGCAGGTTGGGAATTGACAAACCTAAAAAGTTACTTCTACTTTTCTTATGCCAGTCTGGAGATCTATATATTTTTTAATATCAATAAACCAAGCCGAAGTCACAGCTTCTTAGGGTTATCTGTTGTGATAAGCTCTCAAAGAGTGTTTCTTTTGACGATGTCTTCCCAAAAATGTTACATCTTTCTTTTAATGACATTTTTTTTAACTTGCTTGGTCACTGATTGAGTAGTGTGCACCACTACAGGGATGCACATTGTGATGTAATTACATTTAGTCTTACCTCATCAATACACATGTAGTTTGCACCGTCTTCCATCTTTGATTTGTTCTTAAATTTAATATGATGAATATATAATTTGTCAATTTATGATATAAAGTTATGACTAGACAGAAGTGAAATGTTACTTTGTGTGAGTTAACTTCATTCTTATGCTCATGTAGACAGTTATTTTCAACAATATAAATTCCTGGTTCTGTTTTTTTTTCCTCCATAGAAATTAGCATTGAAAAAGTATAACTAAGCTACTTCCAACATGAGTCAACTTAAGAAGAAAAAATTTGTTTATGAATATTAATCTTGAAAAGAGTTTGGTGGAACCATAAAACTAAGCAATGACGTGAGAGTAAAGCTCAAGTTTTTCAAATCTTTTTGAGATTTAGAGTGACGTAAGCAGAGAAAGAGCAACCCCAGTAACATGTTATTTTGTACTGGAGTTAAGCATTAAGTTCTCTTCATTGAACAGCTATAATAATTGATTTTTTGTACAGACATACATGTATTGAGTCAACAAGTTGCCTGTCTCTAGACAATCTCCAGACCGATCCGACTTGGCCAATGCTAAAAATTACATTATATTTATGATGCTTAATGTACATTTATTTATTTCTCCTGTGTGGCATTCTTCTTGTAGTTGTATTGTAATATGCAATAACATATTTGCTGAGTGGTGACATTTCAACCAATGTTTTGGTATATTTTGCTGACATGCTTTTTTGGTGGTGGCAACACCGTGTACACATTACAAGGTGTATTTATTTTACATACAACGAACTTGTAAGTTGTATATATACTATATGCAACAAACTTGTAAGTTGTATTTATAATGCATATAACAAACTTGTAAGTTGTATATACTATATGCAACAAACTTGTAAGTTGTATTTATAATGCATATAACAAACTTGTAAGTTGTATGTACGATGCATGCAACAAACTTGTAAGTTGTATGTACGATGCATTCAACAAACTTGTAAGTTGTGTTTATAATACACAACGAACTTGTACGCTGTACACATGTATATACTACTTATAAAGAACTTTTGTGTGAACGATCAATCAATCAATCAATCAATCAGTCTCTGGTCAGACAAACTTTGTGATTGAACTTGATTGAGTGTGTGCAATTTTGTTTGTACATAGTTGGTACACAAGTACTTATTTTTTTATTAGTTTTTTAAGACTATAATAGCCTTTCTTCTCTTTATAATTATATACATATTATATGAATGTGCTTTAGTTTCAAATAATATTGCGTGGTGTTTAGATGAATAAAAAGTTTCTTGATCTGAGTTTTTGTCTTGTGAGTATGAAGTAGGGTAGATTTAAGTTTAAAATATTTCATTTTTTCAATCTCTGTGCTCCTTGGATAAAATGCAACTTTAAACTCATTCAACTTTTTCAAGTTCATAATTAATATCAACATGTGAAGAATTTATAAGTTTTTTGTTCACAAACCCTTTTTTTTTTTTTTTCAAATAAGGAACTAACAATCTAGATATTCTAATTCTATCATTACAAAACATGTTTTTCTTTGGTGTGGAGTCCAACATAGAATGAATCAATATTTAATGGGTCAACATTTAAAGTGAAAAAAAAAATGTTCAGCAAATGTTTTACTTAGTTCTATACAAAAAAGATACCGCATTTTCCCGTCTATGGATTTGATAATAAAAAAAGACGTACAATTGATTTTTGATTGACCCTTGTCCATTGATATGCTGTTCTATGGCATTTTGATCTTACATCATATAAAATAAAAAAAAGGAAAATGTGCAAGGCAGAAAATATCAGTTGTCTTCCACCAACAGTAGTTAAAATGTCAATGATCGCAGCACACCCAATGAAGCCATGGGAAATTTATTCCTTTAACTTGGATTTAATTTTAACTTCAAACAAGAATGTTTGTCTTTTATCGAATTTCTTATCTTAAATGCTTGACTTATCCCATTGGACACAATTTTTTGTGAGCTAAATACAAAAGCTCTGTAATAACATTTAATGTAATTGTCAATTTGTATGATATAATATATATGTATATGTGTCTGCTTGATTTTTATATATTGCCTTGTGCATTGTTTGACCAAACATGTGTTTGTCAAAAACTTTTGTTCCAACTGATTTGCAAAAATCTTATTTTCACTTGCCTTTCATGACATGGACATTTTTTTTGTATGATGAAAGTGACTCATTAGTTTGTTTTAGGAGTTATAGATTTTGGTTGTAAACTGTATCATAGTTTTCTTATTCATTTATTAGTTTTCTGAAAAACACTTAATGGTTAATGACATTTCATGAGTACTTTTGAAAAAACAGAATTTTGTCTTTTTCTTACTTAGCTTTACAGTGTTTACTGTTTGAATTTTCTTTAGATTAATGTAACAAATTATATAACTATGTATTTGGACTTCAGCAAGAAGAGAACTGGTTGCTGATTTTCTCCTTTCTCACTATACCATTTAAATTGTTTGCTGATGGATTTTTTATTTTGTTCGTTTTGTTCTTCTGGTTCTATCTTATCCATAGGATATTTGAAGTTATAAGTTGTAATTTGGTTGACTATAGAATAATAAAGTCTTTATAAAGTAAATTTCTGTACTTTTTGTTCACTTCAAAGTTCAATATTCAGTCCCTAGTTTTCCACCTGCAATATGGTGTACATCACGGAAACAACAGGCTACAGGATAGCAAAAAAATATGTCTGGCCTAGTCATGGCAATGACTATAGGAAGAGTTTAATTAAAGCATGTATTTCAGTTGTAGTCATTTACATGATTGTACAACATGAACACCGCCAAGAAAATATGTAGTTCACACAAGTAAGTATGTGTAGCTGTGGGGGACAAGAACAGAATGTTCAGAATTTTATGTCTCGAGATATTAAGCACAAACAGGTTGCTTTTCTCAGTTCCTTAGTCTGTAGAGTTAAAATTAAGAGGAAAAAAAAAACAATTTGCGACTCTTCCACCCTTTTCCTAGGTCTTAGCAAATTAATTTTTGCTGGTTTCGCATTATGTATTTTATACTCGTGGCTTTTTGAAAAAGAGGAAGTCTTAGTTAAAATAAGGAAGATTTTACTTTCAAACATATTCATAAAAAATAAGAGAATGTAAAAGAACACAAATAGGTATAACTTGAATTTCAAATCGAACAGTAAGTTACAGAAATGATAATATTATGAACTATAAGAGACATTTTTTGTTCCTACACATAAACCTATACAATTAAATTTAAAAAGACATCGCATCTTTTTCATTTTTTGAACACTTGGGTTCAGTTGTTTGTATGAAAAAACTTTGTGGATTGTTTCAAAGCATCCCTTTCAGATGTTTTTAAATCCAATTTGAGCCAGTATGTAAAACTACTGAAATACAAGCCATACCCCTTCTCTGATTCTCCATATGAATTCAAAACAAAAAGTGCAATTCAAAAACATGTTTTCAAAGTTTTAGCCAGCTTGCATACAGACTAAAAGTTAAGTATAGGTAAAGCAGTGAATGCTTTAAAAACAAACAACACTTTGACATACCAGAACATTTTTTACACAGACAAAATTCTGATGATTAAAACCAAACAAAGCTAAAACCAAAATAGCTTTTTGCTTCCAATTTCTTTTCTTTTTTTAAAAAACATGAAGCACTAAAACAAAAACAGAAAAATGGGGTCGTTTTTTTAAATCTCAATCAAAGTGTTCATTGCTTAAGCCAGAAACAGTTTATACCTCATCCATAAAGACACAAGCTCACATGAAATTTAGGTGAAAAAAAAGGACTTCTAGAAGATAAAAATATCCCACTCCAAATAATTCAACATGATTTTCAAACCCGTAGAGTATTTTTTTCATGATGCAATTTAACTTGAGAAACTTCAAACCCTTTTCGAGACATTTAATTGGAATGAATTTCAGTAAGTTCTTTCAGTTTCCCTTAAATGATTTTTTAAAAACATGATGTGGAAAATGTACACATAATGATAAGTAACGATGCTAGCACCAAGACTTAGAATCCATCATTTTGACAACCCGTGATGGTTCTAGTCTATAAGCACTCTGGTAATAACTAGAGCCCTCGTGTAACGCTGTGATGGGGTAAGTGGAGTATACAGAGTACTTGGAATCAGCCTGGGCCTGTTTTTTCCAGAAAGGATTAATACTGAAAGTGTCCACCCATTCTCGGCCCCGGGTGCGCCATTCTTGACTGCATCAAAGGTTGTGGATGTGCCTGTCTGGGACCCAAGTGGTGCCGTGGGGGAGCACCGTGCCTCGGAGGAGGACCACCTTGTCTTGGCGGAGGCGGCCGGTGTGGTCTCTGGCCATGAGGGCCGCCCGGGCCAGCCATGAGGGGACGAGGGCCTCGCACACCCACAGGTCCTGCAGGTCTAGGCCCCCGGGGCCCGCCCCTCCCTGCACCAGCCGGACCCTTGAAGTCGAGGGGTTCGTCGTTCTCCCACGCCGAGACAGCGGGGTCAGGCGTCGGCTTCTTGGCATTGCTTGGCACTGCAGGTTTCGGTGTTGCCTGGACTTTGGCTGGCACTGCAGGCTTCTGTGACGGGGGCCCAGCCTTCATGTTTGTGGGTGGGATCTGGGGTGGGGGTGCTTCTCTCTTTACCACTGTTTCCTCCTCTTCCTCAAAGTCCCTGGTGCTCTTGAAGGACTGATAAATTGCTAGATACTCCTCTTTAAACGCATCCAGCTCTTCTTTGCTCAGTGGGTTGTGGCATTTCGTCTGTGAAATAGAACGATGACAGAAGGTGTTGACGTTACTGATTTATATATTCACTAGTTTTGATCTAAAAGTTAAATTCTACAATTAGGTTAAAAACAAGAATCACTGAGGAATGAAACTCCTTAGCATAAAAAGGAAAATTTTAGCACATCCAAAGAATCATCATTCAGTGCATATTCATTAAATATTCAACTTACTGTTGCTCTAGAGTTATTCCTACCATGACTTTTCTCTTGCGAGCCCTTCAGAATTTTATTAAATGATTTTTTCTGTTTCACACTGGTTGCCTCACAAATATGCTTTAGATTGTAATGAAAACAAAGGTTGACACTCAGTGATTTTGATGCAGACCAGCATTAAACCTAAGATTAAGAAATCCTAGAGCCCCTGTACCCACCAGCTTGTACCGGCCCGAAGTGCCGCCGTGGATCTGCAGTATCTTGCTCATGTCGCTGGCACTGGTGCACCGTCTGAGCAGCGAGGACTGGTCCATGTTGCGCACCTTCGTGTTGATCCGCATCCCCATCCGGTTGGCGCACATCCCGATGACCTCTCGCTGCGACCGCGCCATTCCTCGAACGTCAAAGATAATGTCTTCCAGACTCAACTGTCACGGGAACAGGGAAAAACAAGGACTGGGTTATCTAGAGATTGATTGATTGACAGTTGTCGTGTGAACAGAGAAAAACAAGGACTGGGTGATCTAGAAATTGATTTATTGACAGCTTTTGGTGGAACAGAGAAAAACAATAACTGGGTGATATAGAGATTGATTTCTTGACAATTGTGGTGGTAGCAGAAAAACAAGGACTAGGTGATCTAGAAACTGATTTATTGATAGTTGTCGTGTGAACAGAGAAAACCAGGACTGGGTTATCTAGAGATTGATTTATTAACAGCTGTGGTGTGAACAGAGAAAAACCAGGACTGAATAAGTAAAATTGGTACTTCAAATTTTTCAGAATATTGCCTAACATTAAGTTGCATTGTTCCCTTCAGACTGGTTTTCCATTGGTTTTCACGATTGCAAATTTACTTGCTATTCTAAACCATAGGGCCCGCAGTTAAGGAAAACATGTGCTTTTTTAAATAATCACTCATTATCTGAGCTTGTAACAAACGGGTGATAAAACATTTCATTCTGCACTTTGAAGAAATTTTAAAAAGTAAAAGTGGCTCAGCAACTCACAGTTTCATAATATTTGTCAATAATATCGTAGACGGTCATTGCTAGGTATGGCAACAATGGTCGCAAGACTTTGTTCTCTGGAAGTTCCTCGATAGAGGCATTGGTGGCTGCATCCTCTTCAAACCTCTTGAATGCATCGGGACCAAGTCCTTCTGGGACCTTCTTCACTGGAAAACAATCATAATGATAATTATCACCAGAGTCCTAATATTAATGATGCACAAGTCTGAATTTGTTGAAAATAAATGCGTTGAGAAATATTCACTTGTCAAAGGATGTAGCTAGATATAAACCTAAATTATTGCTTTTGGTGAAACTAGACATTTACCTTTAACTTGGCTTTTAATGTAAACTAGGCATTTATCTTCAACTAATTTGTAATAGAACTAGACATTTACCTAGAATGTATCTTGTAATGGAACTAGACATTTACCTAGAATTTATCTTGTAATGGAACTAGACAGTTACCAAAAGTTTAGCTTTTATTGTAACTGGAAACTGCTTGCAGTAGAGCTATATACTTACCTAGAACTCTGCCTTCTATGTTCTGCAAGTATTTTGGAACATCCACCCCAGCCGCTTTTTTCTCCCTGGCTTTCTCAAAGAGAGTTTCTTTAGTGTAGGTAGCACCGACATACTCTGCTGTGACCTGTTCAGATGTAAAACACAGGTTGAGCAAAATCAAATTGAAAAGAAAATTCATCAAATAAAGAAAGTAAACAAAGAGACAAATACACATCGCTATGGTGAATACACATTTTTTTAAAAGTTTAGACTGCTGCTTGGCACTCTATTTGACTACATAAAACAGAAGAACACCTTAACATGAAGACTGAGAACAAAAACATCTTTTCCCATTTCCAGGTAAAACAAGACTGTTGACGCCATATCTCCCCACATCAATACTAAGCCTAAGTTATATATAAAATATAAAAAATAGGTTATTAGTGCCTGAAAAGACTATTTATTTACAATTATTCTGAGTATCTGTTATAAGCAAATGAAAAAAAAAAACAATGTAAAAGGAATGACTTCCTCACTGCATATTTTCGTATGACTAAATCAAGGGAGCATGAAGTCATAAAATGTTGCTGGTCAACTTGCTGATTTGGCTGCACTGCAAGATGATAAGTTATCTGGCAACTTAAAAAGATGCTCTAAGGATCCTCTAAACATGCTGTTTTCTGTAAGTCTAACTCAGGTCCCAACTGAGCAGTGGAATAAGAGGATTCATGACCAAGAGAGAAGAAAAACAGGGTTGCTTCCTACAAGTAGTGTGTACTTTTAATTAAATTTTGGTGCTAAAAATCAAAGTACTTATACACACACAAAAAAGGGGAAATAAGTAGTCTAACCTCATTTTTATTTTGTTTAGTCTATAATACCTCTGTAAAAAAAAAAAAAGTGTCCATTTTTAAACATACCAAGACAATACAAATTGATATCAACAAACAACAAGAAACAACCCAAAACAAAAGGAAATTTGCCTTACGTAAATGAAATCATTGGTTTTCTTGAGCTGGTTCATCACTGCTTCCGATGCAATCCTTTTAGCAATATTTTTCACAGAGTGGACACGGGATGCCATCACTTTGCCTTGAAGAGAAATGTTGCATCTGTAGGAGGAAAGAGTTAACCACCATAGAATGGTAATGACTTCTCTAATACTGTGTTCATTGATTTGGAGAATGCTATTGCAGCCCTATATTGATATTATTAAAAATTGAAACACCAATTCATTTAAGTGCCACGTTTCTGTCTTGTTGTGCCATGTTTCACACCATCAGTCCGTCAGAAACTAAACAATATTTCCATCCATTTAGATTCTAACACGCCGGTAGTGGTAGGGCAGTTAATTGCTATTTGTGCTACATAAATAGTATGTTAAAAGTCACGCCCATCATTTTATCTCTTCCCAGAGCTAACAGAATGGCATATCACATTTTTAGGAGTTTTGAGATTTAAAAAAAAAAAGGGATTTAATCCTGTCAGCAGTGCATATCTACTATTTTTTCTTTAATTCATTAAAATAGAGTGGAGCATTTTATTTTAACTTAACCATTAGATGTATACTGCTAATGTTAGCCCAGTTGCAATTTAACTCTTCTTCTTTCTGAGATACATCATTCTTATAGCCATCAGCCAGCCAATCTTAGCAACTACTGTATCAACTTCTTAGACCGAGATCTAAGGCAACGTCTAGAGCTCCAGCACAAGAAAAAACTTCCAGATCTAGGAGGGGGCAACCACTTTCTTAAAGAACTGGCTAGAAAAAAAACCTAACAAACCAACATTGTTCCCCACACAAAACCTGACTCACGTGAAAGTGTTGTCTGGGTTACCACTTTCTTAAAGAACTGGCTAGAAAAAAAACCTAACAAACCAACATTGTTCCCCACACAAAACCTGACTCACGTGAAAGTGTTGTCTGGGTTACGCAGCATCTCACACTCCAGCAGGACGAGGTTTCTGGTGGCGCTCAGCTCCAGAGACTTGAAGATGTTCTCAATGTTCTTGTCCGTCTCGTGCTCTGTTAGAACCATCTTGTTGATGGGGAACTTAAGCTGTGGCATAGAGTGCATCATCTGCTTCATGTTGGCCAAATTGCTGGCTGGAAATAAATGTTGAATCGATAAATATTTCATCTGGGCTTAAATAAGTTCTACGTCTAATCACAGACACAAAGACAAAACAATGCAAATTTTCTGCATTAAGCCGTAGATGCTAAACTTTGATGTCGTTTTTCTAAAAAGTAGGGATAAGAACTCAGCCCACAAACTGGCTATGAGAAAAAAGTTTTTGTTGTTTTTTTTTTATTCCCTCCCGTAAAAAAACTTCAAGGATTTAGGCACAAATCTTTGTTTTTTATCTAAACTCACAACCAACAAAAAATTATCGATAAGTTCTTCCCTAGATTTTTTAAGAAATCCTCTATGCAGGGATTAGATTTTTTTTTTATTCCCTCCCGTAAAAAAAACTTCAAGGATTTAGGCACAAATCTTTGTGTTTTATCTCAACTCACCACCAACAAAAAACAATCGATTAGCCCTTCCCTAGATTTCTAAGAAATCCTCTATGCAGGGATTAGAAGCTGCTTTACTTGATCAACTGAGCTCACTCGAGCCCTTTCTGTGTCCAGTAGAAATGATCAAACTTACTGAGCAGAGAGTCATTGTCTTCGCCCTGCCACTTCGTGTAGACAGCGCACACATCTGGCATGGACTCCATGGCAACACTCCAGCGCCTGCAAACGGAATACAAAAGTAAAATTCTGCAATAAATCATTTAACACCATGCAAAACAAGAGAAACCATCACAAGGAAGAGCCTGACAATGACATGGGTACAAAAGGGAAAGATAGAGACGAAGTCAAAAGCAACATTGAGAAGGCAACTAGAAAGGAAATCAAAGAAAAGGATATGAACTCGAAATCTTAAAATAGCTTATATTATTTTTTTTTTATTAATTATAATTATTTAGTAATGGTGAAGAGAAATTTCAAATACTCAGTAACAAAACAAACTTATAAATTTTAAGTCCATTTTGTCGCAAAGGTAAAAGCCACGTGATGACGTAATAAGCCTTGTTAAATTATTATTATATCTTACCTTGGATTGCTAGCGATCAAGTCCGTGGGCTCCGTGCACAGAATGTCCGTGAAGTTGCAGTAGGCTTCGTGCATAGCACCCGTGCGTTTGAGGTTGGGCTCGCTCGAGGCCACCCATACATCGTCAAAGTAGATCTCGCAGTACAGTGGGGTTTTGTGCTCATAACCTATGGGTGGGATCTGAGGAGAAGAACAAAAGAAAAAGAAATTATTAAGTTGTACCTTGTGCCATTCATGGGAAATGTGTAATCAGATGAGACGTTGGGGAACAGAATTTTAACTCAAAGATCTACACTACACTAGAATTCTTCATTACACTATTAATCTTCTTTTACCCCTGCATTCAAAAACACTTCTTTCAAACAGGAAAGAGGAAAAAATGTTTACTATCATATAATAACAGACTATGCCACAGTTATGAAAACAGAGCCATAGATAAATTCTATCACACAGCCATTTCCATTCATTAAGCAAAAAAATACTTCTTTCATAGGAAAAATATTCACTCATTACTCAATCATATAAAAACTGAGAAGGGCCTATGTCACAGTTGCCCCAAAAATGCAAGAATTGATCATTGTAAGATATTTCATAATAACAACTCTTACATCTATAAACTTGTAAACATTGCGGATGGTGATGGCCGTCTTGTGAGCAAACTGATCAATCTTCGGCACTATATGTAGCTTTGTGATGCCTTCCTCTTTCAGCAACTGAAATGAGAAAAAAAAAACAGAACAATTTGAAAAATCTGATTTTGTGCGAATGCGTGTCCTGGCAAAAGCACATGAACTGATTAAGTGACAAAGTCAAACAAAAAGGTTGATCTCACAGCAATGCCCAAGTCTGTAAGAATGTGCCTTACAATTTACGACCGCAACCTTTTCCCATCATGCCTCTCAGCTGTCAAGCGCTGGGATACACTTAGTGTCAGCAAATCTTTGCATTGTACTAAGCATTAGCAACCAGATTTCAAAACAGTATCATATTTTCATTCTTATAGCCATTGTGCTATGATAGAATATTGTTACGTCTAGAAAGATTCCTCAAATTGGTTTATCGTTTCATCATGTTTATTTAATGAAAAGAAAAGAATAAACACTTTCAGGCTGGAAAGGGTTAAGACTAATTTTTAAGGAGTGCTTTACCTTTCAATGCTCATCAAAGTCCTTATTGATCACAGCTTAAGGATGTATGTGGCTGAATTGACAAGTAAAAATCAACAATAGCATGCACGGCACTTCTTAATCCTCGGTGAAAACACATTGCACAGAAAGTGATTAATGTACTGAATGATTTTTAAGGGCATTTCATTTCTAATTAAAGTTGTTCTTTCAACTTAGAACTAGAATAATATATGACAACAAATTTTTATGTAGTGCAACACAGAACACACACCCTTCGAGACTTACCTCTTTGAGTTTTGTGAGTTTGGCAGTAAGAGGTGCACTTCTCTGCATCAAGATTCCTTGTTTTTTCTTCGGTGCCAGCGAACTTTGGTTTTCTAGATAGTCATCAGGCAAATTACGAGGTCTCTTGGCTGAACTGTGTTCCGCAGGACTGCGCAAAAGACAGGACAAGAAAATTTTACGGTGCAGGATGGATAAATTATAACTAAAAAATTAATATCAGTGGAAGCTGCTGCAAGAGCAAATTAAATAGAGCTGTGGTTTGAAAGTTTTTAGAATTTACAGGGATGCCACTAGGCCCTGGCAAAATTTCCAGAACTCTGGTAGTCGGGAAAGCGGAGGGGAAGGGGGGTCAGGGGAGTCGATCGGAGATGGAAATTTTGAAAATTTTCTTCCATTTTGAGGTGCTCTAAGAGGGCCCCTGAGGTGATCAATGGTTAAATCTATTAAAGGAATTAAATGCATTACATCTTCTAATTACTCGCTAACAGACATTTGGCGATAAACAAAATGTACAGCAGATTTTCTTCTTTATCGGGTTCCATTTAGACCGTTAGATTGTACATGTACATGCATAGGAGGAGGGAAAGGAAGGTCAGGGGGGTTGACCAGAGCTGAACATTTTCAAGATTTTTGTCTGTTTCAAGGGGCTTTAAGAGGGCCGCTGAGGTGATCAATGCTTACCTTTATATTGAACAATGTCTAAAGGAAAGAAAAAAAAAAGATTTACAAAATGCTAGTATCAAAACTTGTTGAAAAGAAAATTTATGTAAAATGAATATTTTTATTAACTGACCAAAAAAAAAAAAAGGATTTCTACTAAATGTAGAGATATTCTTTAAAATCTTTTCAGGCCTGATATTTTTTCTGTTTAATAACATGTAATTATAGCTTTAAAAAAGAAAACATCTTAAAAAATGTTAAAGTATAAAAAAATCTCTTATTTCATTCAGACCTTGAAAGCAACGATCACTACTCATGATACAAAACACTTTTTTCAGTACACAGTAGCCTGTTGAACTTAAAACATAAGGAAAACTCTAGCTTTGAACAAACAGCAACACAGCATCTCCACGAACATACCCTCCTCCAGCCTTGCGTTTTGGCACCTGCTGTGCTGCTTGCATTCCTTGCCGTTGGGGGATTACTTCCATATCGTCCGCAGTTTCTGTTGTTTTCTTGAGAGATACGAGTTATGTTGGGTTTTTTTTTTTAATTTGAATGAAATGACAAAAAAGTGTGCAAACATCAAAAAACAAAACAAAATATTTTAAATACCTAACATACTGCAAGAGAATCAAAAGTACTTCATCTCCCCAAAGAAACCTGTATTTTCTATCAGACAGCTTTATTTTTCTGTTGAAGTATTTTTTAACCTCTTTTTAGTAACTTTCTAAAACACCCAAGTATGTGTACACACCTTCAGCAGGTCCATGAATCCTTTTGGATTTTCCCGATGCAATATCTGAATTTCCTGCCTCAGAGTGGGTTCATCAGTATCTACCTGGTTCATTATATCATTCACCTGGAAAACAGAGACACAGGAGATATTTAGCGACAGAACAGTAGAACATTGCAACATATTGTTTTCACCTTTTCAATGCCACGGAACTAAACTGTTATATGCGTAGCTTTATTTTATATACGACATGTTTTGTTCCAAATAAGATCTTCATCCTTCTCTTCTCACCTATCTAAGCTTATAGGTAGATTGTCTGAATCACTCTGAAATAGATCTGTGGCAAGATCTAGAGCCTTCACAGAAGGCTCACCCAGGCATCACTCTTGAATAAGTTAGATCACACACCTTGTTTACTGCTATGTAGAGCAAACGCCATCAACGGAGGTTCTAGAATCAATGCTCCCTCAAAGAAAAAAAAACAAACCTGCACCCTTTTCCTAACATTAGAATGTTTTTGTTTTTTTTTATCTTGTGAATTTAAAAAACAATGTAACCTGATTAAAGTTAATTTAAGCATTTCTGCTGGTTGAACGCTCCCTATAATAAGCAATCAAATACCGTAGACTCCATGAGGAGTTTGTGAGCCTTCTGATAGCAGTCTGCCTTGGCTGCCTTCTTGTTGAGGCCGAGCCCTCGGGCCAGGAAGATGGACTCCTGGTCTCTGTGGTCCAGAGGAGCGAATTTCTTCACCAAGATGAGCGTGCTGGTGAATATGTTGTAGGAGTTGGACACCTTCGACAACAGGTCTGTTTCCGATCGCAGCTGCAGGAGATCCAGCTGGAACAGGCAGTAAAATGCATTCATGTAGAAAAACTTACATCATACAAACACATAAGAGCTGGTATTACACCTTAGTCCAGCCATGACACCAAAATAAGGGTATACATTATTTTTGCTGACATGGCATGGAAGGAACCAATGAACTATCTCGTGAATATAAAACAATGGTGCTGCAGACGTTTTGGGGTATTACAATGATCAAATGAAATTTCCTTCTGCCAATATCTAATATAATTATTATATTTTTTATGTGAAACTACATGATAAATGACATAACATGTTTATATAAAGCCTACAATTCCCCAGTGACGTGGTAACTAAAAGAAAGAATGATAGTTAAAGAAAAATATTACAAGATTCATTCCTGTTGACCACTTTCATTTCTGGGGGGGGGGGGATGGTAAAGTTTGACCCTAACGCGCCAACAATTTCTGTGCTTATAAACACAAGGCTGTCTTGTGCTGCAACGTGAAAGGGTTAAATTCCAGTTCACAAGGGAATTTAGTCTAACTAAGACTAATTTAGCCTTTCTTGTCGCCCAGTGCATTACCCCTTGATATATTTTTTACTGACCTATAACCTGTCCATTTTTTTTCACTAGAAAACCAGTAAGTTTAAGGAAACTTGGCATCACTGTCTACTTTCTTGTTTTTACCTTTGACGCTTTCAGTGAGCACTCCAAGTTTGAGATGGGGTTCCCACAGTCCACAAAGTCTCGAGAGAAAGTTTTCCAGCGGCCGACAAAGTCAGACAGCGGGGCGTCGGGACTCAGGCCCTTGGTCGCGTCCTGAAGGCGTCGCTGCTGGGCACTCTTTATCAAATCTCCGATAGACGAGAGGCCGACTCCAGTGTCAGCCACAGTGACTGATTCATTGGAAGGCGTGTTTCCAGTCATCCACCCTCTTCCTCCCCCTCTGGTACTGGTTGCTCCTCCTCTAGCTCCTCTTCCTCTGTCTCCAAAAGAAAAGCCACCCCTGCCTCCTGCTCCTCTACCTCTATTACTTGACCCAGTGGCGTTTCCACCCCTCCCTCTACCCTGTCCCCCATCTCCACGGCCCCTCCGGGACGGAGCTAGGGGTGGTTTTGACATTGCACCAGACCCTTTGTCGTCACTCCTTCCAAAGCCGCCACTTCCATTTCTATCAAAGCTTTTACCTCTATTCCCGCCTGCGCCTCTGCCCCTGTCTGCTGCAAAGCCTCGACCTCTACCTGCATCTCCACTAGCTCCTCTTCCTCTGTCCCCCGAGCCTCGACAGCTACCAAACGCAGGTGCACCTCCCCCTCTACCACTGCTCGACGCAGGTGTACCTCCCCCTCTTCCACTACTCAACGCAGATGGACCTCCCCCTCTACCACTACCTAACGCAGGTGGACCTCCCCCTCTACCACTACCAAACGCAGGCGGACCACCTCCGCGTCCGTTACCAAAAGCAGGTGGCCCTGCGCCACGCCCGCTTCCTCGCCCACTACCAAACGCAGGAGGCCCTCCCCCTCGACCAGGCTGACCCCCACCCCCCCTGCCCCTAACAGGAACATGGGCGGCATCCTTTCCAGTGGGCTGCCCATTGGCCTGGGTAGTCTGGTTGTCCCAGCCCCACTGTTGCTCCCCTCCCCAGCTTGGCGGCGGGGCTGTGTAGCCATACTGCGGTGTGGCGCCGTAAGGCTGGGATGCACCCGTGTACTGGTCTCCTGCACTGCTCGCCTGGCCCACATAGCCCTGACCCACATAGCCCACGCTGCTGTAGTCGTAGCCCGCTGCGTACGTGGCTGGCCCTGCCTGGGGGTTGTAGGCCTGCTGGCCTGTGTACTGGCCGCTGGTTGCTGGCGCAGGCGGGTAAGGGCTGTACTGCTGGGGGCCTGCCTGGTGCTGGGCAGCCCAGTCCGCGGCTTGGGCGCTCCACGACGAGAACTGCTGCCCACTCGGATCTGGGAACCAAGAGCATGGGATTCTGCATTATAGCTTCGTCTTTAAAACCAATAACGTGGAATTCACTTAACTCAAGGGAGTCACAGTATTTTGCCAGCAATGCTCATAAAATCACACCACGTGTGAGGGTTTTATAGATTTCATATATTTTGAAACAATAAAGATAGAATACAAAATTTTGCAGATTTGAAAATATCGGCTTTTTATCTTCCAAAAGATATGTCTATTTCATAGTCTATATGTATGAGATGTGACTACGTTCATTTAAGATTTTCTATTTTGAATGTAAACAATAAAGTGGAATTTGTTTACGATTTTCTCTTCAAGATAATGCAGTGGAATGCATTTGAGATTTTCACTTTTAGATAAACAATACAGTGGAATACAATTTAGATTAAGGTAAAGAATACAATGAAATACATTTGAGATTTTCTCATTTAGACAAATACACTCATACAGTGGAATGCATTTATGATTTTCTCTCTAAGATAAACAATACATTGGAATCCATTTGAGATTTTTCCTTCAAGATAAACAATACAAAGCTGTCTCAATGAATTTTTTATATTTTTTAACGTATATCCACATATTAACCATTTAATTGTAATGTTATCGACTGCTAATCATTTAAATCACTGATTGGATAGTTATCTGCGTTACCCGGGAACTATCCATGTATAGATAATAAAATAAAAGGGGAAAAGTCTTTACCATATGCAGTACTTGGAGGAACCTGTTGAAAAAACAAAGGTGATAAACATGTATGATATATAACATATTTGAGTTGGAAAATAAACACACACAAAATCACTGTATTATATAAATGTTAAATAAGGAAAGAATACAGGATCAAGTTGAGACAATTATTATAATTAGGTTAGGATCTGAAGTTTTTCACAAGAAATCAATTACTGACCTTCAAACAATTGTAAAAAGTGCCAAAGTGGTAAGTTAGTGCAGGGAGATGATTTTTTTTTTAAATTAATGTGTAATGTTTTTTTAATTAAAAAAAAAAAACAAAACAAAATGTGCTATAATCATTTCTTCAATTCTAAAATATTTTATATCAAACACGAATCTGCGTGTCAGTGATGTTTAACAGTGATGCCAACTGGATCATTATTTCTTTACCTAACATCCAACGCAAAGTGTTATAGCATATTAAGTGACAAAACATAAGTCCTTGGCACACTTTTACTGAACTATGATCTGCCAACATAAAAAAAAATAAATGAAAATCCACACATTTACTTAAAATTGGGATCACTTTTTTCAAACGCCAACAAGAGAGACCATTAACATACCTCCACTTAATAAAAAAATGTCTCAGTAACATTTTTCCACCCCCCTTTTCACTGGCTGATCACACAAGTAAGAAACAATGCTCTTAATATGCAAGCACATAATCATCATCGCATGGCGCAGAGTACCCATCAATTATAAAAAAAAATCTCATTTTAGTTATCTTTAATGATTATTCCAAAATACTATGCACATGTGAAATAGATCTTGAATCATGCAGTGTAAAAAGTTCAAAACATTAATAAGAAAGAACTTCAGCAAAAATTCCTAAACCCACCTGATATGGATAAGCAGCCATTTCTGAAAGGTCTATATTAGATCAACCGTGATATTGGATTTCTCTTGGTAGATAAGGATGCTCAGCTAGTCAGGTTTCCACCAAAGATGTGTCCGCAAAGACAGTCTTGTTGGGCTGTGTTGGGGATTCAGACCACCGAAAAGTCTAGGCTGCACACGCTGAAAGAGCCAAAAAAGTATAATGAGGAGTTATTCTACTTTGATACTAAGAAAGTAAGATCATGGTATGAGAGTTCTATATATGAAAAAAATGTTTCTGATACATTTATTCTCATGTTGCTTTTCTTTGCCTACCTCTTCCTCAGAATTAAAATACAAAAGTTTAACCGTTTTCGATTTAAGTTGCCACTTTGAATTTAATGCATGATCTTTCTTTTTCTTTCTACTTGCACAGTTGACGAAATACATTGTCATTTTATTTCAAACTTTACAGGCCCTTATCATTGTTGCTTTTAAAAGATTTTAAATTAAAATTTGGGAAAAACAATAGATTTGCAGATTCTATTATGCATCATATTTAAAAAATTGATGTTTTAATTTCATGAAGCCATGTTGTTGTGGAAGTTGAATCACATGCTTTTGGTAACAATATAATTATATTGAATAAAGCTTGATGTTGGAATATGATTGGTTAAAATTATGACCGTATCAAACGCATAGTTACAAGCCCACGACAAGAAGGGCGACGAAATATTTGCAGTTGAAACTCACTGCAGTTTTGGACAAGTAATTTTACTTTTTTTAAAGGGGAGATTCTACTTTTAAATGCAGTTTCAACACTACATTTTCTCTGCCATGTATTTCCATCTCAAATGAGATGATTTCAGAGAACTCTTTGTTCTCAGTCCATGTATGAACAATATGAAATTCAGATGATCAGACAAAATTACATTTCTATGGACAAATAAGACAGCTTTGTTTGAATTTCATATCAATGACATGGTAAAAATTCAAAATTGAAAAAAAAAAAATTTCTCTTGCAGCACAGGAAGGAATTTCAAGTTTTGGCCCCAAACAAGATGAGAAAAACTAACATCTTATATTCCTCAACCCCCCCCCCCCAGAAAAAAAGTCTAAAGGAATGTAAAAAATGTCAGGAAATACTTTGCAGACTTATATTTCTATAACATCGAAAGTCAGTTTAGGGAATGACTATGTGAATACACAAAATCATTCAATCTCTTGTGGCCTGCTTCTAACCATGTGTCCTATTTTATTACTCTAACCCTAGTTTCTATGGAAATAAGCAGACACTGCAACGCACAAAATCAACTACGATTCGGCAGCTACACTAGACTAAAACCCCGATAATATAAACCTAACACAGTATTGTGATATATATTCTTCAACGAACAATGCTCTTGAGAACAGTAGCCTGTGGACAAGTGTTCCTTCCAATGCTGCAAAGATATAATGGGCCAAACTTTGTTGGCACAAACTCTGTCAGAGATGCCAACCATGGTTTATATAATGTATCACATAAATCATATACCGCTGCCTGTAATTATTTGATGACAAAAAAATAGGAAACATTTAGTGGATTACTTAATAAACAGCAATGATATTATGACTGTAAGATTAAATATTTGAATTGAGTAATTTCTTTTCTCTCACAACTAATTATGAATTATGTTATTGATTCTTATTCATGAAAATGTGTAGCAGTAAATGGATAGTTATATATCAAACCATCTAGGGACATTTATCTTTCAACATTACATAAAGAAATAAATTGAGCGTTACTTGACACATTTTGAAATATATATACATATCTACTCAGGAAGTGTAAGTATGATACACGCTTTGATATAAAGACAGATCTGAATTGACTGTTAAGATTGGCATCTCTGACACTTATTCTACGGTTACCTTGCTTGCGTTATTTCTGGAACAAGGCACCCCCGTGAACACAGGGGCTCGGACAGACTGCACTACCCAAACCTGATTCGATGGTCAGATTTGTGCAGCGCAGGTAGTGGTGTCTGATCAGATCGCGTGAAGAGATCACAGACCTCTTAGAAGATAAGTAGCTAGCAAGTGTGACCCTTAAAAGTATTTTAAAGGTCAGACTTGGTGCTATCTCGATTCAAATGCTTTCTTTTATAGCTGTGGGGGAAAACATACAACAGATATTTGAGATGAATGAATAGAAAACTTTGACAGAAAGAACACTACTTAAACAGAGATTATATTCCCTGTTTACTAAGTAATATGACCTGTAATACCCATAACTGATGTTTTTTAAAAGCTCACCATCAGGCAGTATAAAAGGGTGAGCAGATTTAATTCAACATCTCAAGGCAAAGACGATCAATGCATTTAAATTATTCGGTGGTTACGAATATTCTACCAAGTAGATTTCTATGAAGAACCTTAAAGAATATCTATATTTTTATGCCAACACTGTAAGCATGTCTATAGGTACACTTTCAAACAAAGGCTGTACTGCTCAGTCTTGGTTCTCTTTGAAGATAATGACAAACGATTTTAAACCTTTTCTTTGTTTTCTAAGTTACTAATAAAACTTATATGAGCAAATAACATGCAATTGTAGTTGTCAGAAACGACGACTTGTTTAAAGGGCTTTTAAAAAGAAGACATCAGTATTTTGTGTATAAACAACTAACTATCTTAACCACTCTTTTTTTTTTTTTAATGTTGGCCGGAGCACTCTTTAGGACTGATCACCAATAAAAATGGGCTAATATGATTATATGGTCCAAGGGTAGCTAGGCTACTAGATTTTTAGAATTTTCCGACTTGTCTTCAACATGTTAAGTTCATAATTTTGTAGATTTACTTTTAGGGACATATGTTCAGTTGGGGTCTGTTATTTCTTGTTACTTGTTTTAAATTTAAAAGCAAGATTGACTTCCATCTCTGATCAAAGCTGTCAACACAGTGCATCCTGATCGTAAATGTGCCTTGATAGTTTTTATCAAATCACAACCACTGCCCCTCTACCTAAATCTTTCTCAGGCACACACACACACACACCATGTTTTCAAATGTATGGGGATTAAGAGTCTTTGATGCCTTATCAGTGTTCGGCGACTATTAGTTGGCTGCAACTTTTCTTCCCTTCCCCTTGCTGGCCACCATTTTTCATTTTTTGTTACAACTACAAGCCCCTATATTTACAGTCCACTACACAATATGATTCCAGTTATGGATAGTGGGAGAACTATTGATTGAAAAAAAAAATAGTATTACTCATTGAAAAAAGGCAGACAGATCTTTTCTGGTCTAATTTCAACTAGATCTAGAGTCTGGTATGCAGTAAGAAGCCTGCTGACACCCCCGGTTCATTGGATAAAAGGGTTGGTACAAGATTTTATATAAGTTTGTTGGATAAACGATAGTTAACTCAAGAAGACTTTTTTTTTAAATAATGGGACTTAACTTAGTCACGGCTTTGCCAGAGATGCACTATACTGTCTTCACAAAATCAGCCTCTTTGCAACTGGAAATTCACTCTAAGGTACTCCTTCTTTTCCCTACTCAGATACGCTGAAGCGCAGTCGATGTTACCTTGGTATCAGCTAATCTAGGCCCTAGACAGAATAATGTCACAATGACTAGATCTAGTGCATGGTAGCCAAACAAAGATGATCCAATCATTGTTCTTTCAGTTTCAACTTGATTTGGTATGCTCGACATAGTCTACTGATTAGCAAAGTCCTATGAATCAAACCACATCTTAGATGCCCAACACTTATTTTCTTGATCAATTAGATCTATAGATCGTATCATGATTGGTCATATTAATGATATTTTGTTAGATGTCTAGGACAGATAGAAAAGATGTAGCCAAGACTGGAGTCGTTTTGTTGATCTGTCTGAATTGATTAATATTTCCCTCACATATTTTGGAACTCCTTACCCACTGCGATCCTGTCTCTGATAATTGGATCAACATATAACTTAAAATTAAACTTGAGAGTAAATAATAATAAATCTTAAAGAAATCTTTTTCAATAAATTGCTTTTGCCCTACCACTGAGGTGTAGGAAATTATGTCACTGGAAAATCCTTGTAACTCCTTATCTAATACTCTGAGATCAATGAAATCTCCAGTTGCAGATAATTAAATTCTCTAAATAATAGACTTAGAAAAATACATGTTTTATTTTTTAAGTGATGATTCTAGGTATTTTTGTCAATAAATGAAAAAAACAACACCCACACACGACACATAATTTAGAGACAGAAAAAAATGAGTCTTGGGGAAAAAGACTAAGACAAGACAATGCAGGCGGAGAAAGGGGGTGGGGATGAACATACTGTACACTTTCAAGCACATTAAATTGTCAGGCCATAGTCTTGGGACCCGTCCACAATACAGCCCACTAAGCAATGATTTTTTCTATTATAAGCAACCAACTCTCACACTTGGTTGCTCTGTCCGTCTTTCTTTTTCTCTCTCTCTCCACGGGTTGGCTGACTCCGATGAAACTAAACCCACCCACCCACCCATTGGATTGCCGGGCTACAAAACTCAAGAAGTGCCTTTAATTACCTTGCCTGCTATAGTATACCGAATATGGTTGCCATGTAAACAAAGATAGGAATGCAGAGGGTAAGGAGTACCCCAATATTTTACTTCCCCATTTGACGGCTGAGCTATGAATAGGGCTAAGGCTAGATATCGATATAGATCTACATAGATCTGTCTGCTAGATCTATATTAGTAACAAACAATCGACAAAATCGGTTAGGGATCCTTCCAAGTACCGTAGAACTAGACCAAGGTGCAAAAGTTTCGGTAATACCGTGATTGGTCTGCTAATCTAGATCTAGAGCTAGGCCTAGGCTAGATCTATTCCCATCATCGATGGGAACTAGATTTGGATCTAGATCTAGCACGGCCTTTAATCACTAAATTTACATAAATGTATGGTATTTAGGCCTCTACCTTGAATAGCCTTCCAAGCTGAACGGTCGAAGCCATCGAGATAGATCTACGTCTAGATCTAACACTTCGTAAATTTGTTGATTTGAATTGACCAAGCCTGCAACAACAATGAAAGCATGTAGATAATGGTCCTGGCCCTTCGGTTTCGGAAAGAAAGTGCTAACAAATCCCAAAAAGAGCACTATCGCATTAATGGAACATCGATATGGATAAAATTAGATGTATAACTACATCGATTTAAAGACAATTGTATTATATGCTGAGATAAATCAAACGCCTTTATTATTTATGCTTTGATCATATGCATTATTTCCTTGCCATTACAATGTATACGGTTAAAATTGCCACAATCTTACCGATGATTTGTCCACAGGATATAAAGCTCTCCAATGGGAGACCCATAATTAGACGTCCCTGTCTATCGAATGGCATCACAATTTTTAAGCTGTGATAAGATCGCCCGTTGAAGTTTTTACGATTGTTCCATGCGCATGTTTTCTAAACTGTAGCAGAAATAGGATAGAAATACTAATTATCACAACTGGTTGTAGAATAAAGGGCTGAATGATTCATGCTTTGGCAGGCTTATCAGTTGTTGGTTAGAGAACGGGATTTTATGTTTATATATAACATAAGAGACCCTAAGGTTGAAATATCCCTAGTCGCACTATAAGTATAATCTAAAAAAAAGGGTTCACTCTCTCTATCCACGTTTAACATCTCCTAGGTTTCTGTGAGGGATCCTATACGGCGACTAACGGCATTGACAAAAGACAAAAGCATAAGCTCAAGATGAAGGGAAGACATGGCAGAAACTTTCCAAGTCCATTCTATTACTACGAGGTTGGTCCTCTAACGCGAGGGTTACTAGTTTTGGAGATTCTGAAATGGAAAGAGGGGGTAGAGACAGACAGATAAGACAAATCATCCCTTCTACGCTAGGGGGTGGGTAAGATTAGGGTTAAGGGAGCGACTATACCAACTAATACATCCATCACAGCCAGACACAGACAATATGCAGCTACATGTATCTATCTGGCTGGGATGGATGTATGAGTTGGTAGAGTCGCTGCCGAATTTTCCGATGCCGGGCCGACAAGTAGAAGAAGAAGAAATTTTGCCTCAGTGTCGCAATGCACAGGGTGTCGGCTCGGTATCGGAAGATGTTATCAATCGGCCGACACCCTGTGTGCCTCGATAAATGAAACACCACTTAAAAAATGGCATATTGTCTGTGACTGGCTAGGATGGATGAATGAGTTGGTATGTTCTCACATACTGCCTTCATAATTATGACACTTTATAGCGTGCATACGACTTTGCAATTCCACGAGATCTTGTTGAGTATTAAAGCATTGCTCTCCACATTATACATAATTATTGTATTTCACCAGAGTGATACAAAATTACGAAACAGCATCAAACAATGCGTTTAAACAGCAAGAATTCAGTTAGATGAAAGTCACCATGGGAGATATTACCAGGACCTTTCTAAAGCGCGACCTCGCGCATGCCATGTGGGTTAAACTAGTTGCGTTCACCATTAGGGCTGTAAATACCACAGGTCTTGGCACTTCATGCTGTGCCGTGCACTATGCGATGCATTTTTCAAACATAATTTGTTTGTTTCTTTGTTGGTTTTCATGAGATATAGTAAAGACCACAATGAAATACACTCATTAAAATAACAACAACAACAACAACAACAACAACAACAACAACAACAGCAACAACAACGACGACAACAACAACAACAACAACAAACATTGTAAAAACTCAACGAAATCAGAAGCTGATAACTAAAAGACAAAAAAAAGAACAAAGAGAACTGAAATTAACAAAATTAATAATGTAATGTAACTGAGTACTTTGAAAAATCCAGTAAGATCTTTTATTCTAAAGTAAGACTGAGTTTGCCTCAAGTAAATCATTTCGAGAAAGTTTAAAATACCAGCTAAAAGAACTATACATAAGAAAGCTATAGAAACATTTTTTTGTGTGCGCGCATAGGTTCCGTGTGTCCATTTTCCATAAGTAGGCTACACCACCCCACGTGCGTCTTTCGTATTTTTGTTGTAAAAGTTTGTATTGCTATGGTGTACAAATGTTGCTGAATTAACCAAAAAGAAGTATCTGTTAGAGGAAAAATATTAAGTAATGTTGATATTAATATGAATTTCAATCATCATGGGGATAGCAGGAGCGACTCACGGAAAGGAAAATCGTGTGCCCGTTTTTTGTTTTTGTGGCAATATATAATAAATACATTCATCTCCATTACTGAAAAAAGATTAAGAACATAAAGCATTTTTGAAGCAGAATTAGATTAGAGGGGAAATATAGTGGCAATAAAGTTCTAGAAACGTTGTATCTCGCCAATAAAGATTGACTAAGTAGAACTTTTCATTATTAATATTCTTGTTTGTGTGTAGTATTATCATTGGTGCGTCTTTTATGTTGCTACACTTGTTTTTGATACCGTACGTCTGAAGACACATTCTGGGAGGAAATTAATGATTTGAACAAAAAAATACAACCATTTTAATTACAAAAAAGGATGGTGGAGATAAATGTTCCTTCTTTATCACTGCGGACACTATTCGTGCACGTCAATCTCTGTTATCAGTAAATAATAATGCCTACTACAATCATAACCACAACGAGTCATGAAAAAACACACTGCCATTAAAATCCTTGTACAAAATTACATGGAATGTGAAATCGAAAGTAGGCAAAATCTAAACCTAACAATTTTGTTCAAAGTAAGCTTAACTTGATACGATACTCGCCTGGCACCAAAGCTCAGACTGACGATCATAACTCAGCGCCCTGCTGAAGCGAGATCCATAAGGAAACCTTTGAACTTAAGCTATAATCAGAAAACTTCACTTGGTTTACCTAGCGGTTACCAAAAGCACACACTTTTGTGAAAAAGGTAGTTTTTTTCCTTTTGTTTCATATAAATTTTAGATCTAGATGTAGTATCGTCTATCGTATTCTAAATCAGTTCTAGAAGGCAGAGTCTATAAGCACCATTATATAGATCTAGTGTTTCTGTCTAAAATGTGCTATACACACTTAATGTTATCATGTTCAAAACTGTCTAAATGGGCATAAAATGCTGTGTCGCAATTATTTTACTTAACATAGATTAGTTAGTACAATATTGATCTTTCTATCTAGGAAACTTTAAAAAAGGAGAGCTCTCAAGTTAAGTTTTATTCGACGGTCAGATCAAAGAATTTTATTTCAACCAAAACACTTAAATCTAGATCCCGTGTGTACTATTAGCAAAATTTGCACAAAAACCTGTATGTATGATAAAGAGGCAGAAACACTCTTTAGAGCGTAGTTTGTAACACTCCCGCTCTAGAATCTGGAATGACTAGATCTCGATCTAGATATCTTGAATACAAACATGGTCCTACCTTTACAATGAGAATAGCTGCTGAAAATGTAGGCTATAAGTTGGTGGGTGGGGAAGGAATCCTTGTAAAAAGACACAGGACTGCAAAGGATTAGGAGTTTGGTCCCCATCCAAGTCATGATTTGATATTAATTAGTCTTTTAACCCACATGTATATGTGGCCAGATTTGGGTTTGTGACTGTGTCCTCCAAAGTTGAATTTGTAGGGATCAGTTTGTCCCTGTCTGAATAGAATAACTAACTGTGCCTTCCGTATTATAAAAATAAGTTTCAAGCATGTAAAATTGAATATCTGAAGACTAACCAAGCTTCAAATTCTACGTCCAATCAATGCATCCCAATCTCACCTTCACATTCTCAGAGATTCTGGATGAATGCTCTTGGTGGTGTAACTATAAGGGAGAGGTTATAAATTTTAGTAATTAATTCCATCCTTTCATATTGTGTGACTACGCTCGCTCCAAGAACTAAAAAATTGTCTATCTACCTTTATTTATTTGCTTGAATAGTTTAATTTAAATCTCTCTTTTGCTGATTTTGAAAATGAGTGGAATTTTTGTTTTTTACTTAAAGGTAAAATGTTAATAAAAATGAGTTAAAATCTACTCATCAGATTTCTTGTTTTTTTTCGTGTTTTTTTTTTTTCTGCTTTAAATACCCTAGCTCTGTGGGGTGTCTATTTCAAGGGTTTAGCACTCCTAACTGAGCGCTGCTGGGCCCCGACATAAAGGGTAGCTCTCTGACCCCAGCTCAACGAGGCGTCCACAAGAGACGTTTGTTTTTTTGGTATGTTTGCCTGTTACCCATCATTATATTTTTAATTTTAACGTCACTATTACTTTAACCCTTTTTTTTCTTATTTCCTTTCTGAAAAAAAAATTCCTTTTTATATCTTTCTCAGATAAAGCTACAGTCATGCCAGGACGGTCTCCAATTTCACCAAAGAGCAGGTCTACCAGAAGCCCGTCTGCAAACAATAGAACTACTGATCTTTCTGAGTCAGATGAAGATGTAAAATATATCTCTGCTGCAAACTTCAGCACAAGATCCACCGCTAGCAGTCATGCAGGTAGCCAGGACGACAGCCTTCTGGCAGAGGATGACGATGATTTTCAAGAAAAGTCCTACTCTGGGTCTCCACACCAATTGGAAACAAAGGTGAGGTCTAGAGTTGGCACCCGCACTCGCGGCAGTTCATCTACCAGCCCTGGTCTACAGACATATGGTGGGCAACGTCTTTATCCTGATTTGTCAGATGACAGTTTTAACAGCATTGGAGATGGACCCAGTCCCAAGGATGGAAATAAAAATAAACACAAAAAAGTATATCCTAGTTTGCCAAAGGTGGTACAGGATCCAGAAAGCAGAAAAATAAAAAATATGCCTTCGTTACAGGAAAAGCTGAAAGATGACAGTTCAAGGAGCTCAAACATCTTTTTTTTTCCTGTCCTGGTTTTGATCGCATTGATTTTGTTCATCTACTTTGGGGGACTTCCAAGAACAGTTGGAGATACGGCTGATGCTAACTTAAACATCTTTGAGAAATATATTAAAGGCATAGACTACTTGCAGAAAGAATTCCCGCAGCAATCTCCTCGCCTGTGGCGCACACTGAAATCCTCGGCCAAGCACGTGTTGAATGCCACAGACCCAGTGTACCCTGTGGTCGTTCTCATGGCGGCCCCTATACAAAACTTTGAACTGACCAAGTGCCTTGCGGAGCGAGTGGCGTCGTTTTATCAAGCCTCCATGACCGGAGATTCAGTCAATGTTAAAACTTGCGACATCCGTGGGTATAAAAACCTGCAGGATGCCAGGCAAAAAAAGGCCCTTGATGATGAGATGACTCAAACCTTTTCTGAAAATGGCGGCAAATCTTTTGTCATCGTCAACCTTCAAGATTTGGCCCCCGAGGCTGCGCTCATCTTGCACGGTTTCTGTGATAACGACAATGCGCCTTACAAAGATGTGATGATCCTGATGACTTTACATTTCAGCCCCAAGGATTTACAACCAAGTGGAAACGGCAAGTTTGGTGAGGAGGATGTGGAGGTGTATTTGAGGAACCTATGGGGACGAGGTCTTGTGGCAGATAAAGTTGGTGCTTTGCTGAGTCGAGTCGGAAATAACATTGTTATAATCGGAGAAGAAGCAAGTGAAAGTGTTAAAAAAGTCTGCAAGATCTGATGAAGAAAATTATTTTTATACACAATTCTTATTAAAAAAAATGTCCTCTCTTAAAAGACAATGCCCGAACAATGTTAAAAGCTGTGGCTGCTTTTTACTATCACTATTAAAGAACAAGAAATGGACAGTGACGAAGAAATACTAAGGTCAAACTTGGTACATAATGTTGAATTAAAGAAAAAAAAGAAGCACTGAGTCAATTGTAATCCAGTTGTACTTTTTAAAGATCAATTTACAGTGTATGCCCATATAATCATTTTGTCCATTCCACTCCTAATCCATCTGCTGAAGGACATTTGAATACATTATTTTGCAAGCATATAATATATGCTGTTATATATATATATATACCTATTATTATTTTTTATCATTTATTATTATTATTATTATTATTATTATTATTATTATTATTATTATTA
>RQTK01000471.1:359000-377056 GCA_003991915.1 Elysia chlorotica
TATTATTATTATTTTATATCATTTATTATTATTATTATTATTATTCTTCTTATTATTAGTTGTATGTTTCCTATAGTTTTCATACTTGTTACTTTTCCATGTGCTGTGTATGAGTTGGTTATAGATTGAATATGTGAAAATCATATAAGCAAAAGAAAATTTGATGCTGTATAAAATCGTGTATTAAAATTACCAAACTTGAATGGGAGTTTTTACTCTGTAATTTGATTAAACTAAATAAAAAAATATTATGACTAAATTATACACACATTCTAGCTATGGTGTAATGCCGAAAATTTGAATTTTTAAAAATATAATTTTGTGTGATAAACTAAGGCACAAAATTAATCTTCAATTTCTGTTTTTTTTTTTCTTATTGGTTAATAAAACGTAATATATTGAAGAAGAACAAAAAAGAAATACTCGGTTAATGCATATTATACATTGTGGTATATAAAAATAATTTGAAAGAAATTTTACATAAAATGGAGAGTGATTTGCAAGCCCAAACCTTTTTTTAAAGATATATTTTCTATTAGTATCACAGTGAAAGGGGAAAAATGCTTTTGAGATAAATTTTCATAAATAAATGTAAAAAGATGTGATTCATCTATCATATAATTCTCTTTTAGTTATAATCATAACTTTGTGGCTTGAATACCTTTCTGTCACATTTTACTACATTGAACAGCATATGAAGCAAATAGATCAGCATTCACATTAGTTATGACCCCATATTGTGACTGTGGAGAATGTTAAATTACATCTTGAAAACCTGAATAATGTTGATGTCAATAAAAGTTTAACTGCATAATATATTATAATTGTGAAGATTGTGATCGATAACAGTTTAACTACACATCCGAAGTGTGAAATATTTTATGTCAATGATCTAAACATTCAAACTGTGAGAAATGTTGATGTCAATAAAAGTTAAACTACACATTGATTTAGGAAGAATTTTGAAATACAAAAAATTCAAACTGTTTAGAATGTTGATGTCAATTAAAGTTCAACACACATTGATTTGTGAGGAATTTAGATCCCAGTAAAAGTTAAACTACACATTCAAACTGTTTAGAATATTGATGTCAATTTAAGTACTTCTGCATATTCAAAATGTGGATAATATTGTCAATTAAAGTTTAACTACACATTGATTAAGGAAGAATGTTGATGTCAATACAAATTAAACTTCATATTCGAACTCTACCGACGGTGTACAACTCAGTGGCGGGGGACAAACTTGCACGGGTGGTACTAGTAGTAGTAGTAGTAGAGTGTTGGTCCCTCCATCGAGGGTCAGCGGTTTGAAACCCACGATCAGACAAATTTGTCTGATATTGTCCCCCACTGATTGGGTAGGTGTCAGTAAAATGTGAGTGGTGGGACAGGAGTCTTTGTAATCCCAAACTTTTTTGTGTAGCAGCATATAAAAATGTCAGACGTTATTCTTGTGACCAATCCACAATATGATCTTGCTGCTGACGTTGGACGTTAAGAAACTTAGCTCACTAACGCACTCAACCCAGTGGGGGAAAGACTAATCAAGTTAATTATGCTGGGAAACAAAGGGAAGCTACTCTGTAAAGTTGAAGGGCAGCAAAAAAAAAACTAAAATTACCTCCCGTAGATAAATTAAAGAAAGCATGCGAGTTAGAGATCACAAACTATCGAGATCATCAAACAAACTATCTTATTTTGCCCACATAGTAAGACAGAGATTAATATAAAGCATACGACATGACAAGGCATGACATTCTGGCTCAAACAATCCTAACAGGCAGAATGGAAGGAAGAAGAGGGAAAGGCCGACCCAGCAGGAAGTGGTACGACGACATAAAAGAATGGACAGGGACCCAGCTACATGTGAACCTCAGACTGGCGCAGGATCATATGCGTAAGGTTCTTCAGGGAACAAATCTAAACAGTAAATAATTATTAGTAACGCAGTTACGATACCAAGGAAGTAAAGATTAATCACAACGACAAGGATATCGAGAAAAAAACATGCCTAGAAATTGAACTTTGAATGGAAAACAACTTGAGCTTGTTAATTTCTCTGCTTTAATTCTTTACATATGTATGATTATTAGAAACATGGCACTACATGTAGAAGTTTCGCGTGAGTTGTAAATACTGCGACTTATGTACAATTTGTACATAGGATGGTCAAAACTGAAATAAAAAATGAAGCATGAACTGAATCAATCAAACCCGCACACTCTTGTTACATGTATTTGTCTTGGTATTTAGTTCAGCCGTGTGAGCTTCAATCCGCACCTCTAGAACCCTTTGATACTTTGATGAATCTCGCGATACACTGTATGCGCGTTCAGCTCCAAAACATTAATACCTTAATAAGGCAGTGTGAAATCTCCAATCTCCAGTTCGATTATTTCCAAGATAATATTGAGTCCATAATATATCACAATAGTGACGAATAGAAGGCTTTCAATTTCATTCTTTTCTTGTCGCTGGCTCCTTACACAAGCCTCAATATGTATAATATATAGCGGGGATTCAACATATTAGTACTCTAAAGTACAAATGAGAAAAACAACAACAACAACAACAACAACAACAACAACAACAACAACAACAAAACAACCAAACCAACAAACAGATCCAAAAAGTTATTGCCTTAACAAATTAAATATTATAGATTCGCTCAGGCAATCTAGAAACAGTAAAAGAAATCAACGCCTTTGGGCTAAATTTTAGAATGTTTTGTTGTCATGTTATTAAGATGTTCAAAGTAATTACATGTACATATTTCCTTTGCTTTTATGTATCATTTTCTGGTTAAATCGAAAGCATTTGCACAGATTGCACTTTTTAAGACTATAAACAAATACAACAACAACAACAACTTTTCTCATGTTCTATAATACGGTGTACATTTTAAAAAAAGTTAAAAAATAATTTAGGAAAAAGAGAAAAAAGAAAAAGCCACCAGTCAACGTTTGAATATGTGTATATCGCCAACATGTAATAATCGTAATGAGTAACATGGATTTAAATACATTATTTGTTTTTTTTATGGTGCATCGCATCTTTTTTGTTCTTTTTCAACACCGTGCCGGTATACACATGTTGAAAAAGTTATTATTTAGCCTTTCATAAAAACTAGCATTGGCATGTGAAAACTTCAAAGCCACCGACTGGAATCTATTTCATCGTCGCCAAAAAGCTCAGCGATCGGTGCTGTGGGCGAGCTAAGAGGAGGTCCGAGGTTCCAACCCCAGCTCGTCCCCCGGTCTATGCGTAAGGTTCTTCAGGGAACCCACGAGACAAATCTAAACAGAAAATATTACGAAACGCAGTTACGGTACCAAGGAAGTAAAGATAACTCACAACGAAAACAAAAACACCTCGATCGAAAAAAAAAAAAAACCAACAACAGCAACAACAACAACAACAACAACACAACAACAAACAGTACAGGACAAAACAAAAACACCTCGATTGAAAAATTAACACCTTTTTACATGTACTAACATTCTTGAGTCGGTTTAAAATTGGTAAATTTATGACAAAACTAATTCAAATTCATATGCGATTATATTTGCAGCAGGACTTTTATTTACTTCTTTCTTAACGTTTTTTTTTTGTCGAATCCATTACATTATTAAGGAGACTTGATAAACTACGAACACACATGCCTCACACACAACGGTTGGCCCGCTATAGAATTAGAATAGATGAACAGAGGACAAGCAAGATGTGATCAAACAACACAAAACGAAAATGCTGTCAGGATTTTTTTCTATTTTATTTTTAAGTGTCTTGTGTCTTTCCAAATTGAAGGTACAGATCTGATCGGGGTTGCAAAAGTAGAAAAAACCCAGCTACTAAAATTTAATAGTTATGCTTTTAACCACTAAATCCCAAATATAAAAAAAATTCTAAACTAGTCATCTGTCGGTAAATCGAAAAGACGAAATACCTCATTGGGCGAAAATAAGCTAAAAAAGTTATACAAAGACAAGTATGATTTGTATGTAAAGTACATCACGATGGCATGCTCAGTTAACATTTTTTCATTGTTTTTATAATGTTGAAACTTGAAGTCATGAGCTTATGAAATGAACTGTAAGTTTCCATTCAACACTTGTATCACTGTTGGTGTCAGCCATGCAATCTGGCAAACTTCGCAGTTTTTCACAAACGGTTCATCATTCTCTTCTCTCTGGATCTTTTTCTTGTTCAGCATTCTCTTCTATCTGGATCTTTTTCTTGTTCAGCATTCTCTTTTCTTGATACTTGTATCACTGTTGGTGTCAGCCATGCAATCTGGACTTCGCAGTTTTTCACAAACGGTTCAGCATTCTCTTCTCTCTGGATCTTTTTCTTGTTCAGCATTCTCTTCTCTCTGGATCTTTTTCTTGTTCAGCTTTCTCTTTCCTCTTGAACTTTTTCTTATTCAACATTCTCTTGTTAATGGATCTTTTTCATGTTCAGCATTCTCTTTTCTTTAGACATTTCTATTGTTCAGTATTCCCTTCTATCTGGATCTTTTTCTTGTTCAGCATTCTCTTTTCTCTGAATCTTTTTCTTGTTCCTGAGGAAAATAAAATCAAGCAAAATTTGTAACATATATGATAGTATCAACAGAATAGCCCCAAACCGCAAAGCAGACAAGGTTGCGAGAAAAGTTATGAGTAGCGAAAAATACAGAGTGTTTTCAACAATGGTGGTAAGTTTAACAGTTCAGACTATTTAGGAGCAGACAAAGCTAAGGCAGGCTCTTGACATGTAACATGCCTTGCCATGCATCGCTTAGAAAAGACGTCACTTGTTGGGTAAATTAAACTGTTTGTATCATTGACTTTATCTTATAAATATATTATTTATTGCATTTTGAAATAGACGTAAAATCGATTTACATAAGTCCCTAGTGAAATCAATGCTCCTCTACAAGTGCGGAACCTGGAGGCTCACTTTAAGTATGGCGGAAGGAGAAAACCTCAATGCGCATCACCAAAACCCCCCCACAAAAATACAAAAAAGAACAAACAAACAAACAAAACCAACCAACAAACAGATGAAACAGATACTAAACATTCGATACCACACGAAAAACAAACCCAACAAACTTAATAATGTATCTTTATAACATTTGCCAAGAAAAAAACCTTGTCACAAGAGATTCTATCGGCTGACTGAAGCCTCTTTAATCATATCCTACAAAGAGGCAAGGAATTCCTGCGATTGGAGCAACATGAGCCTATTTTATCCCGCACGGAAACAACGTTAAAGGTCGACCTAAAACAACTCTGCCAATAAAGAATAATGTCAAACACTGTAACACTGTTACAGAGGTTTCGCACCGAACATACCTTTGTTCTATTGGCGGTGGCTGTGATCTTCTACTCCCCATAACCAAATATTTGACTTAACGAAATTCGTTTTAAGCGGGTTCGCTCAATGCGAAATTTGTTTTAAGCGGGTTTGCTCAATGCGAAATTCGTTTTTAGCGGGTTCGCTCAATGCGAAATTCGTTTTAAGCGGGTTCGCTGAATGCGACGGTACCGTACCTTTATTCTGTTAGTGGCGGCCGTGGCCTTCCACTCTGCACAGCGCGAGGTGGGCCCCCCGCACGACAGCGACCGCCGCTTGTTCTTGGCGGCGTTACAGCCGCAGGCGCTGCCGGAGAGGCCCATGTCGGAGCCCTTCTCCAGGTGGCTGTTGCACTGGTCCATACTGCACAGGCGCAGCTTCAGCCGCATGATCTCAGACTCCTGGGCGCGGGTGGGCAGAGGGACGACAGATTTAGTTAGAATCAAGCATAGTTTCGCGGAGCTGGTGCCTGCTTTTGACACTGCTCTTATAATGAGTAACACATTCTCTCTCTCTCTCTTTCTCTCTCTCTCTCTCTGCCTGCTTTTGACACTGCTCTTATAATGAGTAACACATCCCTGACCCCCCCCCCCACACACACACAATCCACATAGTTTTTCCCCTACGTTTTACAAATAATTCTATGAAGAGACAGCAATTTGGTAAGTAAAGATATATTGAAGAACAAACTGAGATCTGAACTTCAAAACTTATTTATAACATTTGCCAAGAAAAACCCCTTGACACAAGAGTTACTATCGGCTGACTGAAGCCTCTTTAATCATATCCTACAAAGAGGCAAGGAATTTCCGGGATTGGAGCAACACGAGCCTATTTTATCGCGCATGGAAACAACCCTAAAGGTCGATCTGAAACAACCCTGCCAATAAAGAATAATGTGAAACACTGTAACAGAGGTTTCGTACCGAACATACCTTTGTTCTAACTTCTATTGGCGGTGGCCGTGATCTTTTACTCCCCATAACCAAATATTTGACTTAACAAAATTCGTTTTAAGCGGGTTCGCTCAATGCAAAATTCGTTATAACCGGGTTCGCTGAAAGCGACGGTACCGTACCTTTATTCTGTTAGTGGCGGCGGTGGCCTTCCACTCTGCGCAGCGCGAGGTGGGCCCCCCGCACGACAGCGACCGCCGCTTGTTCTTGGCGGCGTTACAGCCGCAGGCGCTGCCGGAGAGGCCCATGTCGGAGCCCTTCTCCAGGTGGCTGTTGCACTGGTCCATACTGCACAGGCGCAGCTTCAGCCGCATGATCTCTGACTCCTGGCCGAGGGCAGATAGACGGACGACAGATTTAGTTACAATGAAGCATAGTTTCGCGGAGCTGGTGCATACTTTTGACCCTGCTCTTATCATGAGTAACACATTGTCCCCCCCCCTTTCAAAGCAGCCCAGCAAAAAAAAACAAAAAAACACCCCCCAAAAACAACAACAACAACAACAACAAACAGACAACCACATAGTTTTTTTTCCATACGTTTTACAGATAATTTTATAAAGTTGCAGCAATTTGGTAAGTAAAGATATATTGAAGAACAAACTGAGATCTGAACTTCAGCACCCCATCCCTCATCCAGGGAGGAATCTGTTCCTTTGTGAAGCATAACTGAAGCAAAGTTCCTTGCTTGTGTTTGGAGAAGTGCATGTACATATGTACTGCAAAAACTCGGTCCAATCATATAAAAGCTTATATCAATCATAATATTCCGAAACGGAACCAAAACAGACAACTCACTACATATGTGTACATACTTCTACAAACCGGTAGAAAAAGACTGGGATCTAATTTGAAATAAAAAAAATGACGTTTTTAAACCCAGCAAATATGTCCTAAAATTCAACCAGAGGCTAAAGATTTAGTGTGAAGTTTCACAGAAACAGCTCATAGTGTTGTTGATACGGGGAGCTAGCGTGGCGCATGCGCACTCTATTTCTTTTCTGGATTTAGGCGGTTGATCAACCCCCAGACGTAATTTTACTAAAGTTTAGAGCAGGAAGCGACTGCCGTATTAATCCTAACCCACATAAGCAAAAACCTCTCGGTGAACCCTCTCACCATTTCACACTCTCTGATTAAACTCTTCTAAGGCGGAAGTGAAATGTAATGCTTAGCGCGTCAACCCTAGTTTTTCATTGGAAGAGATACTGGATGTTATTGTTAATACAGTTGCCTTTATTGCATTTTGTGTCTGCTTATTTTAGAGAAAGACGAGAAAGACTTGTGGACCTAAAACCTATTTCTAACCAAATTTAGTTGAGATTATTAAACAGCTCTACTTGTAACCACAGAATTTTTCAGGCTTAGGTGTAACAAAAAAAATCACAGTGCATACCATCATCAAAACAAGGAAAAGAAAAGTCGCAGTGAGCCCTAATGCGGAAGTGAAATGTATCCCTCAGTAATGATTAGCATTTTAGATAATTAGTTGCAGTGTGATTAAATGCAAACGTGAAACTGGCATTACAGTGTGCCTTATGAGTACTTCCGTTCTCATTGATAACTAATTAGAGCGCGATATAATAATTATTAGCAAATGTCACGTTAGTTCCATGCACAAATGCATTACAATACAGTAATTATACAGTATTTAAAAATGATCGCCACATTTCAGTATGCGGTGATAGAAAAAGTTAAGCGTAAAAAGCAGTTTTCATAAGAAATTGTGTAATAGCTTATTAATATTATAATTGTTAATGGTATTATTGATCGACTCATGTTATAAACTCGAGCAAAAAAAAAAAAAAAAAAATTCACGATATAGACGTTATGTAAAGAAAGTAACTGAAATAATTAATACTTCATGTTTTTCGTGATGCCCTCGGATGGATTCCACGTTTCTTAGTTATCGGATAATTGAAACTCTGAATCTGAATCTGAAAAGTAGTTCCTAAATGCCCATCAGGGCCAACACAGGAACGGGGCAAGTGCGTCACGGCTGGGTTGCGGAGAACCGGTTCTTAAAGTCGGAGGCAGAACCGGCCATAATTGTGCTGTCGGGTAGATTGTTCCACTCCGGTATGGTGCGCAGTATGAGGGAATTTGTGTAGTGTGATTTTCGTGATCGAGGTCTCAAAATTTGGAAACTGTTTTTCCTCGATGGCCGCGGGTTTGGGATGATGCCTACCTCCGTATGCTCAATGCCAACTTGATGGAAGTAGATTTTGTAGAGCAGTGTTAGTCGTAGAATCATCCTCCTGTCTCCAAGGCCTGACCACCCGAGATCCTGTAGTAGGCCGGTGACGCTGGTATGTGGCGAGTATGCCGACTTAGCCCACCTGGCCGCTTTCCTCTGAATGGCTTCGATTTTGTTTGTGTCCTTAATTTTATAGGGATCCCAGATGGGGGCCGCATATTCAAGGCCCGAGCGCACTAATGACGTGTAAGCCAGGCTCTTGGAAGGAGTTGGGGCTCCCCTTAGGTTCCGTCTGAGAAAGCCTAGCTTTTGGTTTCCTTTCTTGGTGACGTAGTCCACATGAGGGGTCCAGGACAGATCATTTGAAATCCAAACACCAAGGTATTTTACAGTGTCTACCTCTGCAAGGATTTGGTCATGGGTGTAGAGAGTGTAGAAGTAGTTTATTGCACCCCGCTGACCCACTCGAGTCCTTAGTACATTGCATTTTGAGGGGTTGAAGTTCATACCCCATGTGGTACTCCAGGTTTGTAAGGAGCTGAGGTCTTTTTGCAATAGCACCTGGTCTTGGTGTGAATGAATGGGCCTGTAGATCAAGCAGTCGTCTGCAAACAGCCGAATGCTGGTTCCTGTGTTTATATTGATGCCGATGTCGTTTATAAAGAGCAGAAAAATACTACTTAATGTTTTTCGTGATACCCTCTGATGGATTCCACGGATTTATATATATATATATGCCATAAACATTTTTAATCCAAAAACTAAATGGGTGTTTTTGCACAGCAAATAAAAACAACAACAACAGGTAGAGTGTTATATGAACTGTGGGGAGCAACTGACCCACAGCGTGTGCTAACCTTGAGAGTGACGCAATCCTTGGTCGCCTGCAGCTGGTCCTCTTTGTCTGCCAGCTTGGATTGGAGCATCTGGTTTTCGCGATGGAGGGCGTCCACCTACATTGCCAGGAATATTATTCAAGCAAACAATTACAAAAGTAGCGTGCCATTTCGTTCTTGTGCTATATTTCATGATTTCGCCATCCACACAACTACCGCCCTTATGTAACTTAAAATAAAAAGTATCATCAAAATGTATCATTAAAAATCTGCAGTTTAAGAAAAGTGTAGAGGGTTAGGTGTTCTAGTCAACAATAAAAGAATTACATATGACTAAGAAACTCGTTTTCACTTATAGGGTGGATTTAATTCAAACTACGGGCTATGTTGACTGCAAAATAATACACTCAGGCAAGAACGGAAAACGCAGCAAAGCTCAATATGGTCGTCAGCTTCTTCACCTGTTCATCGTCCTTCTTCATCGTCCATCTTTTCCAATTCGTCCTCCTTTCCTCCTAGTCATTGCGCCCATTCTTGATATTCTCCCCCTCCCCTTTCCCTCCCCACCCTCCCTTCATTTTATCTTCTTCTGTTCCTTTTAACTTCTACCCCTCCTCCTTCGCCACCACCGCCACCCTCGTCATACTCACAGCCTCCCTCTCCTCCTCTCCCACTTTCTTCCTCCTCACACCCAGCTTTCTTTTCCTCTATCTTCTTCTTTTCCTCCTCTTCTCCCCTTTTTCTCCCCCCCCCCCCGCACACACACATACAGACGCACCTTCTGATAGTAGCACTTCTCGAGCTGAGCCAACTGGCGCTGCCCGATGGAGACTTTCTGCTGAAGGCCCGCGTTCGTCTCCTCCAGCTCAAGCTCGCAGGTCCTCATCTGCTCCACCTGGCCGAGCAAGGTCAAGGACACAAGGTGGGAGTGGAGACATTGTGTTGTCATCATCGACTCCTGTACCAACAGGACTGACAGCCCAAATTCTAGGTCGAGGCTGTATAACTCTCCTATTTCCCCCAAACCACCCACGTTAATAGGGGGTTCAAAAACATTGAAGAATTTGACTGATGGTCCTATGGTACGTAACTGATTGTCTCGATGGATTGAACGCTATGAAATTTTCTTTGAAGTATTTCCTTTCTTCCTAATTTTAGGTCGAGCCTGTATAACTCTCCTATTTTCCCCTAAACCATCGACGTTAGTTGGGCTTCAAAAACATTGAAGAATTTGACTGATGGTCCTGTTGGTACATAACTGATCGTCTTGATGGATTGAACGCTACGAATTTTTCTCTGAAATATTTCCTTTCTTTCTTTAACAAAATTGTTTTAACACTTAACCTTTTCCCATTACCTTCAAACGTGTTGTGCGGGTTGATACTCTCTTGTGCTAGAACCCTTTGTATTGATCTGAACACCTTCTATTTCAAAATAAATAAATATAAAAGCTTTTAGCTTTTCAAAATTTTCAAAATCCCCCAAATCGTGAAAAAGATCTAAAATCACGCTTTGAGAAATGGTTAAGGCATTTTTATTTAATATCTTATAAGTTTTCACATAAAATGTCCACACCTTCAGTCTATTTATTGAATGATGGAATTGCCATGCATGCTGATCGATGCGTTTTTTTCCCTTGAGAGAAGAGCAAAATGTACCCTCCTTGAAAAAAATTGCGTCAAGACTTTTCAGCTCGTCATCTTTATCAAACCGTTTTTCTGCCAAGTGTCGCTTGAGGGGCCAAAATCATGAACATCTGAAGGGGCCAAATCAGGACTACGAGGGGGATGTTGTAGAATATTCCGTCTATACTTTTTAAACCAGTCTTTTGTGTTATTTGCGGTATGGGGTGTGGAATTAACATGTTAAAAAAAAAAGATTCCTTTTCTCAATCGCCTGGATCTCTTTCGCCGCATTGCCACACGCAGTTTTTTTTAATGTTTCACATAGCCCGGAGGCATTAGTTCTATTCACCGACTGCAATAAGTCAACCAAAAGGATGCCCTTTCCATCCCAAAACACAATTGCTATCAACTTTTTATCGGATGACTGCAATTTGAGCTTTTCGCGCAGGGAAGGATGTATGACTAACACCGTGCTTATCATAAACTCTTAATCGCCCGTTTTGAAATTCGCGACGCCAAAATGTTACTTGTTTACAGATTTCATATAAGCCAAGAGGATCCCAAGTTATGGGTTCACTTACTTCACTTCTGGGACAGCCCTCGTATATAATGAAGAGGGCACCGGTTGAGGTTCGAACCCTGCACCTCCTGCCCTTCAGTGTAGATCACTATCGAGTGAGCTGCCTGGCAACTGACACCTCTACCCAGCTACTACTAATTTGGTAGCGCCCGCATGGAAACTCCGCAGTCAGTGACTGGTTAGTATGCTGGAACTACTGAAGGAACAAAGCTCCCTCTGAAGCCTTAAGCAACTAATTAGATGATATTTCTGCTTTTACATTTCCTCTTTTTGTCTCTCAGTATACCTGTCTTTTTATCTGCATGTCTGTACGTCTGTCTGTCAATCTGTCTGTCAGTCTGTCTTGTATTTCTGTCTGTCTGACTGTCTGTGTCAGGTGTATATAAGTAACGTCCAGAACAAAATAGTAGTAGAAGGAAGGGAACGATAATGAATGGAGAGGATGATTTAAAAGAGGAGGCGGCACCTCTTTCTCCAGACGGTATTTCATGTCGGCCATTTGCTGAGAAAGTTGGCTGGTCTCACTCTCCAAGCGGCACTGGAGGTTCGTCACCTTCCCGACCAGGCAGTTCTTCTCCTCCTGTAGCCGGCACAGAGCGCAGTCCTTGTCCTGTCAACAAAATACATGTATTCTCTCTGGTAGTGTTGCGCCTACTTTGTTTCCAAGAGAGAGAGAGAGAGAGAGAGAGAGAGAGAGAGAGAGAGAGAGAGAGAGAGAGAGAGAGAGAGAGAGAGGTTGAGGCACATTGAAATGACGTTAAACAATGAAAGGCAGAGATAAGGAACGAAAAGAGGAACAAAGTGTGTGCACGAGAGACAGAGAGAGAGAGAGAGGGATAGAGATAGATAGATAGATAGATAGATAGATAGATAGATAGATAGATAGCTAGATAAGTAGATAGATAGAAAGAAAGATAATTACATTTAGATAGATAGAGAGAGACATAGACAGATAGAGACAGAAAGATAGAGACGGATAGAAAGACAGACACAAAAAAGTAGAGAGACAGAGAGGCAGAGAGACAAAGAGAAAACAAACGAAGATGGTTATTACTCTCTTGATGAGATATGATCCGAGGAACAGAAAAGTGCATCAGTGATAGTTCTAACCTGCAAAGCCATCCTCAACTCATCTGCCTCCCGCCTGATTCCATCCAACTCTCTGGTGCAGCATCCGAGATCCCGCTTTGTCTCCGTGTTCTCATCGCTTATCCTGTCCAGTTGCTCTCTTAGAAGGCACAAAGTAATAGAGAGATGGGATGATATTCCCGCGAATAACATAGTTGTTCATAATACAAAAGAAAAGAAACACACCCAACACCACCACCACCACCACCACCACCACAACCAACAACAACAACAAAAACAACACAACAACAACAACAACAACAACAACAACAACAACAACAACAACAACACCACCACCACCACCAACAACAACAACAACAACAACAACAACAACAACAACAACGAAAATAACAACAGCTATAAACAACAACAACAACAATAACTAAAACAACAACAACAACAACGACAACAACGGAAACAACAATACCAATAACGCCACTATGTATACTCCTAAACAAAACAACGACGACGATCACTAAGATGACATGAATGACGATAACAGCAACGAGAACAGGAGCAAACCTATCAACAACGAACAGGACGAGCGCTTACTTCTGTAACCGGGCCTCCTGACACAGCTCTGAGAACTGCACTTTCTGCTCATTGAACTGGCGGAAGTAGCAGTCGCGCGTCTGTGCAGGGAGGAAAAGACAGCAGAGAGAGATAGGTAGATATGTGAGGGAAGAGATAGAGAGAGAGGGTGAGAGAGGGAGAGAGAGAAAGAGAGAGAGAGAGAAAGAGAGAGAGAGTGAGAGAGATAGAGAGAAAGAGAGAGAGAAAGAGAGAGAGGGTGAGAGAGAGAAAGAGAGAAAGAGAGAGAGAGAGAGAGAGAGAGAGAGAGAGAGAGGGTGAGAGAGATAGAGAGAGAGAGAGAGAGAGATTTAGAGATGATTGAAGAAAATAAAAAGATAAAGATTAAGTACAGGCCGAAATTCTTCGGGTGACACCGTCAACATAGACATCTACCATTTTGGTCTGAACGCTTTGTAAACAACATAAGGGTGGTTACCTTCCCACATGACTTTACTTCGATCTGCTGCCGATGACTCCATTTTACGTTGAAAATAAGATTGAAAATAAAAAACAACTAAGTTTACATTGGTATTGATGGTAGTATTTAGATTTGTTTAGTCTTTCTTATTGTTTTCGGCACAGTCGTCGACATAGACCCAGCTCTGCCTTCAATGGTAACGACTAGCTAACAACAAAGCGTCAGGCAGACAGGGGGACGTACTGGCTCAAGTGGTAGAGCGTTCGTCTCCCAAATGGGAAGTCCCCGGTTCGAACCCAGCGATAAATCTCAAGTCTCCCCGCACTGTGTTTGTGGCAGCACGTAAAGTTGTCAGACGCCATTCTTGGAGCATGTCCACAACATAGTAAGTTACATAGTGCTGACGTTCGACGATAAGACCTCAACTCAACCGCGTGTTAAACAAAATGTAACAGCGTTTTCGACACGGACTCTGTGACGAATGGTATGATAGAGTTGTACTTCCGCATTTTGTGTTTTCTGTGGTGTAGCGTTAGTGACGTACCTCCTCCAGCTCCTTGGCCTTGCTGCACATGCTCTGTATCTCGCAGTTGGCGCGCTTCAGACGCTGCTCCGTCTGGTCGAGTTCTGCTTCTTTCTCGTCCAGCGAGTGCTGGTAGCGGCAGCACTTCTCCTCACACTCGCCGATCTAGGCACAGGGAAGAGATGGGGGGCGTCGTCACAACACTACAACAATATGGCATCTCGAATTATCAGATTGAGGCAAAACGTGTGATGCTAAAAATACAAATGATGTTAATATTTTCAAAGGAAGAAATGAAGTTTTGAGAATAGACTAGAAGAATATAGCACCTGAAATGATACGTCCAACACATATTGAAAGAGACAGCACAATGGAAAAAAACCCCGGAAGATTACACTCTATTAAAAGAGAAAGTTATACATTCTTGAAAAAAAAACAACCATTGGGGCAGATGTTTGAAAACAAAGAAGAAATATTGAATGTATTGTTCAGGCTTATTTAGCGATTTCATTTTTTCTCTAAACCGCCAGTCCTGTCTAAAATGCCTCTCGGAAAATGAGCGATTTAGACTGGCAGTCAGTCCTGTTTTAAAATCCTGTTTTTTCATACCAACATCCATTAGGCGACTACAAAATAGCTTTAACTAGAGCGGGGCGAACGTTAAGATCGATGATTGATGATCGATTCAATTATAAATAATGATTCGTTGAATGTTTGACTAATATTAATTAACAATAATATTGTGTTATTTACATCTCCAGCACCACCACCACCACCACCAAAAACAGATAGCATTAATACAGATTTAAAAGAAACCACAAACAACAACAAAAACAACAACACCAACCCAACAACGTAGGGAGAAAATGGAAAAAATATGTTTTACACAAATGCAAAACGTTACAACCTTTTATGGGAAGGTTCTTTTCAAGCCACTGGCAAGAAGGTGGCAATATTCTATAACAAACCTCTCCTTTAGTGAATACAACCCTTAGGGTGAATCTTAGTTGTTTAATTTTTTTTTTAATTTATAAAGAAAATAGAAGGGCATCAAAAGCACAGTAAAAAGCGAAGGAAGTAAACAACGGAAGAAAAACTAGACGTGTTATATTGGCCCCTATGACACAGGAAATCATCGACATCTGTGGAAGACTGGGGATATGTAAGATATAGAAACTAAAACAGTGATACGTCACCCTGCGGATTAGGCGGAACAGCGATGATGAGAAAGATGGTGATGATAATGATGGTGACGATGGTGATGATGGTGATAATGGTGACGATGATGATGATAAGGGTGATGATGATGATGATGATGATGATGATGATGATGATGATGATGATGATGATGATGATGATGATCATCATCATCATCATCATCATCATCATCATCATCATCATCATCATCATCATAATCATCATCACCACCACCATCATCATCATCATCATCATCATCATCATCATCATCATCATCATCATCATCATCATCATCACCCTTATCATGATGATGATGATGATGATGATGATGATGATGATGATGATGATGATGATGATGATGATGATGATGATGATGATGATGATGATGATGATGATGATGATGATGATGATGATGATGATGATGATGATGATGATGATGATGATGATGATGATGATGATGACGACGCTGGTTATTGTTGATGATTCTTCCGTTACAGGCTTAGGTTTGGTTACAGGCATGACAACTAATTTACTTTGCTTGTAGATGTGCAGTGATGGATTAAGCCTAACTTCACACATAATTATTATTCTACTTATGAGCTTTAACAGACCCACGTTACCATTGAATTTTTCTCAAATATCTCTTTTCTGGCGTTTTCCAATTCGCAGTTAAGCCGCTTGATTTCTTTCGCCATGTTTTCCATCTCTGTGATCGCCCACCTGAAAATAGGCACATTAAATAGAATTGCTCATTTACCGTTATATGTCTGAATCTTCATGCTTCGGGATTAACATGAACAAGATTTATAGTTAGAAATGTTGGGCAAACTCAAGTTGAAATATAACGAAAATTAGGACATAAGGGCATTAACAACAATAATCCTGTTCCCAATCAGGAAGATAAATTTGCCTACTTAAAACATTGTGAATAAATAAAACCATAAACCTGCGTTTACTTACTTACTTAGTGGACCACAGTCGAACATTTTCTATGACTGTTTTCCATCTTTCTCTGTCATCATCGTGCTAGCAAGTTTTTGTCGTAATATCCTTGTGTTCTCTACAAGTTGTACGACATAATAGCTCTTTGTTGCCTTCCCACGCTTCTTTGTCCATAACCTGGTATCCATAGGATCACTTGGTGTGCAACTTCATCATTGTCCTATAACAGCGTCATCTAAACCTAAGACGCTTATCTTTTATTGTCTTTGTTATGATTGGAAGTTTTCCATACAGAGCCTTGTTCGGGATTTTATCATTCCAAGTTATACCTATGATTACTCTAACCATTATTTTTTACGTTTGTGCCGTCTAGTTTCATGCTTGATGCTTTTGTAAGAGTGCATGTTTCTGATCCGTATAAGAAAACAGTTTCTACTGCGGCGCTAAAAGTTTTATTCTCAGATCGTCTTTCAATCCCGATTTCTGAGGTGTGTCTAGTTTGGATAGTACTCTCCATGCGATTCTAATCCTAGCTTTAAATCTGTTTGTGCAGGTATTCACCCATGTCTTAAAATATTGAAAATCCTCAAAATGATCCAAACCATCTCCACCTATCGTATACAGTTCTCTTTGTCCTGCTTGAAGAGCATGTATTCTGTTTTAGAGCTCTCAACATGCAGTTCTATTTACCTTGCTCCTAGTTCTAGTCTTGGTAGTAGTGATTGCGCTAGGTTCATGTTGTTGGACATTGGTGATAAGTCATCTACAAAATGAGCATCACAAAGGATTTTCACTGGATGACGCCTGTTTCTAGCCCTGTCGAGGACGAATCCGAGGTTTTGCTCCTCTCCAGTTTGTCTCATGACAATTCTATACTAGAATAATCACAATCTTAGCAGCAAATGATTTGGATGAAAGACATAAACTTTCAAAATCCATTTTAAAAAGTGACTACAAATAGATAATTCAACAGCGGATTGAGGAAAATTTCAGTATATGAAACTTTAGACATTGTACTTAACAAAAATGCGAAATTCCGTTCCGTTATCCCAATTAGGGTCAAAAGCATCCGTAATTGGAGCTTCTATTCTTGGACGTCACAGTGTAAGACTGCATTTAAGGCAACCTTAAAGTAGGCTAATTTTGCTGTGGCTAAAGAATAATTTCATGTCGTTATTAATAATTCTAATTACCGACAATGAACTAGTGCTTCAAACTGTAACTAAACATCGTCCACCAGCAAGGCAGATGACTACAATTTCAGTGACCACGCCCTCTCAGTTTATGAAGACCGGCTTTGGGTTAATTTTCTCAATATACTTCCTTTTGGAGATATCATGTAGATCGGATGTAGATCTAGATCAGCATTGTTAAAAACTGTGATACGAGATTGCATTGGACATTGCGCATTGTCTTGCCCTAATGAATGCGAAACGTCTAGCTGCACGCGAGAATGCGGAACAAAACGGCAGCTGCTTTCATTGGATGAAAGTGAAATTTTGAAGGAAGATAGCAGTAATAATAGTAATAATAATGATATATTAATAATGATGATGATACTACTACTACTACTACTACTACTACTACTACTACTACTACTACTACTACTACTACTACTACTACTACTACTACTACTACTACTACTACTACTACTACTACTACTACTACTACTACTACTACTACTACTACTACTACTACTACTACTACTACTACTACTACTACTACTACTACTACTACT
>RQTK01000472.1:4398-23696 GCA_003991915.1 Elysia chlorotica
AGAGAGAGAGAGAAAGAGAGAGAGAGAGAGAGAGAGAGAAAGAGAGAGAGAGAGAGAGAGAGAGAGAGAGAGAGAGAGAGAGAGAGAGAGAGAGGGAGAGAGAGAGAGAGGACATCAAACAGACAGTTACGTGGGCAGATGGAAATGGAGATACGAAAAAAATGCCAGATTCAGAGCAAAGCATGTAGACATATTGAAAGAGAAAATGAGAGATAGAATGATCAAGATAAAGAAACTGAATTAATGTTTGATATGACCGAAAGACAGAAAGTATCACTGAAGCTTTTCAAGAAATGTTTACAAGAAGAGACAGAACGCCATTGGAGAGAACGATAGAGACAGAGATGAGAGCTGGAGAAAGAGAAAGAGACAAGCAGAGAGATACACAGACAGCCATAAATACTTAATTATCGGTGACATTTAAACGGGAAGTTTTACAAAATAATACGAAGAGAGACAGACAGAAAAAGATAGAATAAGTACACTGACTCGTTCTCCTTAACGTCTAGATTTAGGATTTTGCAGAAATTTGAAATTAAAATATCAAGCAAAAAAAAAAAAAAACCAACAACAACAAAAAAACAAACAACAAAAGTTAATGAAAACTGTTTTCTAATACATAGATCTTTTTATAGCATGCCCTACTTTGTGGCCCCTGATATTTTTCCCCGTCAATAATATGAAAAAGAATTGTACTTTTATTTCATTAATAGTTATTCGATTTTGTTTTTGTCATAATTTTATTTTTAGTACTCTAATTTAAGCCCTCTTTACCCGTAGCCTTAAAAGCTGTATGGGCATTTCCCGGAAAAAAATCAAGGCGGGTCAATAATATGTCTGACTGTATAATAAAAAACCTCTTCACGTAATTGTTTTGTAGGAAATTTTTTCTAATCTAGCTTTTCTAAGGAGAAACTGTTAACGTTTGTCGGAAAGACACAGCAAGAGCCGTAAGTACAACCCCGGGGTATTTTGCGACTCGTCGGAAGAAAGTGATTAAGTAGGCTTGAGGCGAGTCTTAAACTACGACGACGTTGTACTTATAGCCCTAAGAATTGGAGATGGTAAACAGTTTAAAATGTAGACTACGACTGTGAATTTTTTATACCCAAAAGCAAACTATTAGAAATTGTAAAAGCTTTTCCAGATTAAGTCCATTGTTTATTTATTTTCGTCATACGGTTATTTTTTTTTTCGTGCTTCTTAAATAAACAAACATAAATGATACTCCTGAGTTCTCAAAAACAAAATCGTTTTCTTACTATGACATGGAATAGTATTTTTCGTATGAATTGTATTAAAACATGTTTCACCACTTTACTTAATATATGAATCGGTAGTTATGTCTAGACCCTCAGTTTATTATGACCAGCGTATAGTTTGACCAAAAAAAAACCCATTAATTTTCTCTAAAAACAAAAATAGCGATCTCGGAACATACGGATGTATACAGCTTAGTCTCAACTACACACGTATCACACTTCACTGTCATAGTTATGCTTTGTTTTGTTTGTAATGTTGCTTAATCTTCAAAGTCAGCACAATATGGGTTATATTGTAGATGGGCCCTAACGCTAACGTCTGACAAGTTATCATTCTACCACACAAGATACAGGGAGGGTAAACCTGGATATGCGCGTGAGATTTTTAAATAAAACTGCTCTAAGGACTAATACAATTATGGACATTTTTGCAGGTGTGATCAATGTTCAGAAATCAATCAACTGATTTCAGAGCTGCTCAGGTTATTTCTATAGTTGGCCTTTTAAAGCAAGCACCCCGTGCCAGTCTATTATGATATTCTATATTTCAATGTGGAATTTCGGTTGGAATATTGCATATTTTTTTTATGATTACTGGAAACAAACGATCGCTAAAGGCAGCGTCAATATTTCATGATCCATTGATTTAAACTTACTTGTTTACTTGTCCTATGGAACAGCATCCTTGCACAACGGGCAACCCCATACGTGCTCCGCTCCCCTCTGCAACACGCAACGAAGTGTGTCCAAACTGACAGTCCCCGTCAAGACTTGGTTGTGTACTCTGCGATCTTTCCCAACGAGCTGTCTTCCACGTCCCTCTCCTTTCCTGACCCCCAATTCAATCATCCTCTGAATTTCAATGTGGAATTTCGGTTGGAATATTGCATATTTTTTTATGATTACTGGAAACAAACGATCGCTAAAGGCAGCGTCAATATTTACATTTGATTCAACGAGTTTGTTTTTTTGTTTTTTTAATTGTTTATATTCTTTTCAGTCTGCTCAAGGGTTTGTACGTTAAAAAATTAATATTGTGACGATCGAGGGTAATGGTTCAGGAATAATGGCAAATAGAGAGAGAGAGAGAGAGAGAGAGAGAGAGAGTGAGATAGAGAGAGAGAGAGAGTGTGTGTGTGAGAGAGAGTGCGTGTGTGTGTGAGAGAGAGTGCATGTGTGTGTGTGTGTGAGAGAGAGAAAGAGGGTGGAGGGAGGGAGAGGCAGATAGATAGGGGAAGAGGGTCAAGAGGGAAAAAGGGAAATAGAGAGACAGAAGATCAGAGCTGCTCCTCTGAAAGCATCATTTTTAGAAAAGTGGCTTGGCATAGTGGTTAACGCGTTTGATTGTACTGTGCAAGGTAGCGTGCAGCTATATATAGTATTGTACTATGCAAGCTCGAACCCCGTGACGTCGTTTCTATTTTGTTCGCTTTTTGAACTTTTACCTTGTCGGAGTTTAGAGCAATAGACACATTTCTGAATCCTTTTTATTACCTGTTGTTTTCCTCCTCATCCATTTATATCTCTACATCCCCAAGCCTTTATGGTTTTCGCAATTAATTAACATGATTGTTTGAAATTACTGGCTTATGAAAAGATTTCCTTTGTAAAAAAAAAAATAAAAAATAAAAAAAAACACCAGTTATATTCAGTTTTATTTTGTTGGAATGGTTGTGATTTACAGTTTTGATTGTCTCTTTTACTAACTTAAAATAATAGTTTTTCTCTAAAAAAAAAAAAGAAATCAACAAATTTCCGGAGTCCCATTAATTTGTCCATAGCGTGACCTGCCAGCGCGACATTTCAGGCGACATTTCCGCGTCGAGCGGTTTAATACTGTTATTGATTGGAAAAGTCGTACGTTTTGGTTTTCCCTTTTCTAATTGTTCTATACCGAGGCCTCTTTAAGAACAGGCCTTGTTACCGAAATAATCGGAGTGAATGGTTTGGGGCATAGTAAGTGTGGCACTGATGTATCTCTAATAAATCAATACGAGAGTTAGTTTAGATTGATACTCAGAGTGTAATTTTATTCAGACTACACTGCGCGAAATATAAATGGTCTAACTGTTTCTACTTTGTAATGGTTTAATTCATTTGGACTGTAAAATCAAATTTTTGTTTACTAAGGTGACTTTTGCCTACTTTTTGGGGAAGCCACATTCTATACTTGTGCTTTGGTGGTTTCGTTTTAAAGTACGCCACAACTGAAATCGTTACGTTTTAGATTGAAACTACTTAACTAGTAAACAAACAAAATATCAAGATAACAAAAACAACAAGAACAAAAAGTAGAAGACAACAAAAAAAATCAACAACAAGAAAAACAACAAAACAACAGCAATAAAAAATTCAAAAAACAGAAGCATCATACAAGATCATTACAATAGGAAAAGTCATGGCCGATATCAAAGAGCAAGCGGAAATCAAAAGCTTATACTGAGACGATCAGCACAAAATGTTGAAAAATCGGGAAAAAATGTGCAAATGACACATTTAAGAATTGGAAGCAGTTTACCACACACGCACACACCTTATCTCCCTCTCACTTTTTCTTTTTCTCCTTTATATGGATGCATCAAATTTTACACATTTTTCTCTCTCTCTCCGTTTCTCCTGATGCTCTCTTGCTTCCTCCCTATGTTTCTCTATCTCAATCTGTTTCTGTCCATCATATGTCGCTCTGTGTCTTTATCTCTCTCTGTTTGTCGTCTCCTTTTGTATGTCTGTTCGTCTGTCTGTCTGTCTGTCTGACTGTCTTTCTGTCTCTCTGCCTCTTTCTCTTTAGCTCTCTCCCTCCCTCTCTATCTCCTCCTCACCCCCACCCTCTCTCTCACTCGAGGATACCAGATACAAATCATAACACAGAATCGAGAGGGCCCAACTTCTTAACAAACAAACCAATTATATCCAAGCAGCAAAACGTTTTATCTTCGAAATGCCGACACTTAAGATCATGGTAATCGTGATTCCCACCACGGCGTAACCACAATTGTATAATGCCCCAACTACATTTTTTAGCGAACCGTAGATTATTACTTCTTGCTGCCCAAACTATCATATTCTCTTACCGGGGTGTCTCAAAATTAAATTTTAGAGAAGGAAGCAGTGACGGAAAGATCTCGTAAAACTGAAATTCCAATCTGTCAAAAGATAAGAGAGACGTTCATCAAAAACGAACGTCAGAAGGTCATTTTCGGATAGATCTAAATACTCTTATTTTACCATCTGCGCACCTTATGTCCTCTTTAAACCTTATAAAAGCGCACAGTTCAGGAGCTTTTACTTGTGTGCGCACTTTTTTAAAGAGAACTTTCAAAATGTATAAAGGAAACAGCTTTCTTATTAATTTTATTAGTTGGAAATGAACGTTACGCATATCAATACAAAAACACTATTATAATAAATAAGCACAACAGAACTTTGTGTGGCATGATGGGGAAAAGGTTAAAAGAGAATGACATTAAGCAAAGCACTGTTTCATTTGTTGTAAGATAAGAGATTTTCAACAAACACAAGCGTCACAGTGTCATTTTCTGATAAATTTAAATACTGTTTTTTATGTCGTCTTTAAACACTTTCAAACCGCACGATTTCTTATAAACTCACTATTCTGAAGAATTATATAAAATGTATAATATGAAAAAGCTTTGATATAAATTTTGGTATTTTGGAAATACAGTCATATTATATCATAGTCCGGAAATTAGCGAAAAAATTGGCGTAACCTACAACAAATTGTTTTCTAAATATTTTAACATTTTCATGTTGTTAAACATTTAAACCATAACATACTAAAAGTTTACCGTAGTAACTGTGGCGGAACATAGTTTTTTTGAGAGGTCAAAGGTCGTCAAGTGCAAGTTTTCAAAAACACGCTAATTTCTATAAAACCACAAACCATCTAATACATTCTGTAGACAACTCTTTCACAAAATTTTAAACTCTTAGCTAGCTGGGTTTAGGTGACATGGGGTTTTAAAGTTCGGTTTACTACAATGAGAAAGAGCAGTTTATATTCGTAAAACCTGTGTTTTATTTTTCCGTTTCTATTTTGTTGGGTGTATATCTTTGCAAATTCTTCTTACTTTTTTAAAGATAACACAAGAATTTTCATTATTAATTTTAAATTTTTTACAGGTTTGTTTTGGCCAAACATATAAGCTATTACATAATAATAGTTTCTTCTTATACGCTCTCTCTTCCTCTCTCTCTCTCTCTCTCCCCCTCTCTCTCTCTTTCTCTCTCTCTCTCCATCTCTCTCTTTGTCTTTTGGTTCATTTCTTCGTCTGTTTCGTTCACTATCTTTTTGTCTCTAGTATTTCATTCTGTCGCCACGCTCTCTCTCTTTCTCTCTCTTTCTCTCTCTTTCTCCCTTTCTCTTTTATTCTCAGACTAAACCATCAATTCACCGTTTCCATTTTTGTTCCGGCAGAATTGAATAACGTGAATGAGTATGAATGGCTTTGAGCCTCGGGACATGTTACTCCGCGATAAGTGACGGTCGATGCCTTCACAGTGTTTACCTTATGGCTCCGGAAATCGGATATTTTTGAGAACGGAAAAACAGAAGATGAAAGAAGAAAGGGAAGAAGACCAAAAAAAAAGGAAAAAGGGAGACAAAAAATCGACACTAGGAAAATATAAATGACAAAAAAAAGGAAAAAATAAACAACAACAAAACATGATTTCTTTTTGCTGCTTTAATTGCATGTCACCTTAATCTAGATATTTTTTCCACGGCATACATACGGTTATTAAAAAAGGCACTAGAAACAAAAATGTATAGGTATAGAAAATCTATTGAAATGAAATAAAAACTAATAGTTCTGTAATACAATAGGATGTAAAGATTCTGATTTCGCTTCCCTGCTCTTTGGCAAACATTAGACAATCATTAATTTTTAACCTGAATAGAAAGTAGAACAGCGCACGATGAAAAGACGACCAGAAAGCAGGCGGTTAGACAATGAGAGAGATGTTTTGCATTCTTCATTATTTGTTTGATTACTATTTACTACTACTACTACTACTACTACTACTACTACTACTACTACTACTACTACTACTACTACTACAGCTACTACCAAACTACTTTTAATTTTTTGTTGTGATAGATTTGTTTTTTTTTTTAACACTCTTAAAGTGAAGTTTAAAACAAAATAATCAGCATTTCTTGTTGATATCGCGGAGAAAAGCTAATGAGCTATTTTCAATTGTGGAAAGGACCAGGGATAGCTTCACAAAGGAGACTCTCCAGGTAAATGTTTTTTTAAGACACCACTTCCATAAAAAAGCAACAACAACAACAAAACAACAACAAGAAATAAAAACGCAACAACGACGACAACAACGGAAACAAAAAAACGCCAATTTTTAAAACAACGTTTGTGTTTAAGTGTTTTTTTAGCTATAATAAAAAAAAGTTCTAAACATTTTCCTGGTTTGACACAAACATTAGGTGTTAATGCTTGCTGTTTTACGGACTGCATATACACGGCGTAATTCGCTATCTTTTAGAAGCGTCTCAACAAGGAAGCTGGGCATTCCATTGGGTTTCTAGTCTTTAGTTGTCTGCTGCTCATTAGATCATTAGATGTAGCTCACCCCGCCCGTAGGGTGTCTTGGAATACTTGCTGTTTGTTTTCATTGTCTGGGTTGGGAGTGGACAGAGAGTGAAAGAGGGAAAAAAGGAAGAGAGAAACAGAGATATACGCCGAGAGAGGGACAGGGAGAGACAGGAGGAAAGAGAAAGTGAATTTGAGAGAAACGGGGATAGACTGGAGAGAGACATTTTGATAGACAGAGAGATCGAGAGAAAGCAAGAAAAAAAGAAGAAAGAGAGGGAGTGGTGGAAAGAGAGAGAGAGGGAGAGAGAGAAAGAGGGGGAGAAAGAGAGAGAGAGAGAGAGAGAGAGAGAGAGAGAGAGAGAGAGAGAGAGAGAGAGAGAGAGAATGTTTTCACCAATGGAATAATCGCTCATGCTCATTTTCAGTGATAATTATCGTTGAAATATTTTTACACTTTTCTATCTTCTCACCTTAGCTCTGTCTGTTGTTTTGATTTTGTTCTTGTTTTTGCTCTTTTTTGACACGGTCTTTCTCTTTGCGATATTGTGGAATGAGGAAATTAGTTTCTTTTACCATGTTGTTCTCCTAATATTGTCCAATTATATTCATGCATGGTCATTATTTCTCAGCCTAATGTTGACGATTCAAAATAACATGCGGGCTTCCTTTTCAGTATATTTTTTTTTTAAGTTTAGTTCTACATGGGGGAACAGCTTGTTAAAATGTTTCGTTGCGGAAGTTTGGTCTAAGCAACAAAAAATATCCAAACTAAAAGATTTGGAATGTTTTTCTTAAACATAGAAAAATCAACGTCTAAATAGAACAATGTTGTGGCTAATTTGAACAATTATGGATTTCTCCCTGTCTGTCTGTCTGTCTGTCTGCCTGTCTGTCCGTCTCTCTCTCTCTCTCTCTCTCTCTCTCTCTCTCTCTCTCTCTCTCTTTAAAAATATTCTTAATTAATCGCTGTTGGAATGTTAGAGCTTATACTTCTACTTCTTCGAGAGATTGTTTGCTGTTTTTGTATTGTTTACCTAGGCCTTTGGCTATTGCTTGAAAAAACAGTAGAACCAGAGAGTGTTAAATAGTGAGAGGTTTCACGCGGAGGATTTTCTCTATATGGTTTAAGATAATTAGGGAGTGTGATTCCTTCTTTAAAACCTTAGTAAAAACTCAGTTCGAACATTGTTTAACCACTTTAGATTTCAACAAGTAAATAGACTGAGTAGGTTCCCTGCTAAATCCCCGTATAAAAACATTTCAGACAAAGCTGTTTTTGTGAAACGTCTCACTAAATCTTCACAGTGCTCACAACTTGCTCTGACTGTCCTGGTGTGCTGCTGGTATATTGTACATCGTACTTGTTGGTAAAATGGTTTAACATAGGATACATTGCGTGTTCCTCTCTGACAATCCCCACCCAAACCCCGGTCAAGGAATAATTTCAAGAGTCCAAGTTCCAACCCTTACTAGTTGGGTCGGTATCAGTTTAAATGTGGCCAGATGAGATATAGTTATGGCATCCCTGCACTGTCTCTATGTGGCAGCACGTAAAACTTATCAGACGTTAGTTTTGGAGCCCATCCACAATATAGCCTGTATATTGCTAAAGTTGTATGCTAAACGACAACAACACTCTCTAATATCAGAGCAACGAATGTCTGCGAATGTGTGCCTTTCCAACAAAAATTCATGACTTTTTTGTCAAGGGTTCGGTCCTGTCTTTGTCTTTGATTTCTGATTTAGTATAACATTTTTGTAAGTTCCATTTTAAAACAATGGTGCTGCAACCTAGGCATCCAACTTGATAAGGCAGGGTAACTGAAATAAAACACAAACTTGCGGTGAGAATGGAAGTAAGCTAGAGTCTAATTTGTGAAACATTAAATTATATATAAAATAGATTTATATATTTTCAAAAATAATCACACAATAATGGCCCCATATTTTTAGTCTATTAGTTCTTTAGACTGAAAAAAAACATTCTCTAAATGTTACTCTGTCCTATCTATTTTAAAATTATTAAAAATAAATCATTATTACCCTTGAAGTACAAAACAGTGAACTTGTATTATTTTTAGAAGACTTGATTGCAACACGATGATAGCTTGGCTAAGATTAGGATAATATTATATAATTATATTATTCATGCAAGAGTAACTTGATTATAAACCAATTGCGCAGAAAAAGAAAGTTAAAATTTGTCTTAGTAATTTTGTTTTATTGAGCAACGATTTAAAAAAACAAAATGAAGACAAAAACATCCCCCATATTAAAAGACAACAACATTCGAGACAAAAAGCCAAGAAACAGAAATAGAGTCACTCGATTGTGTTATTGTTTCAGTCTTTGTTTTGTCTTACTAATTTATCCTCATACATAGCTCTTGTTAAATGGTATTATAAGAAACAAAATAAAATTAAGAAAAACGTACCCGATTGAACTCTACTTCTTTTTTTATAACCTACAAGATGAGAACCCACGGCATTCGTGGGAATTGTGGGATGGACAAAGCTGAAAGATTAGAGATAAATTAGAACTGTGATAAAACTAAAATTCATTATAACTATAGACTTATAAAGTCTTTTTCTATATATGACGTTAAACAAAGTCAAACCCAACCTCTCTATCACTTTTACATTGGTTTCACGAAGAACATTATGCACCAACTCTTTAATAAACGCCCCCCCCCTCTCTCTTTTTTTATTCGTTTGATTGATATTTGTAATTTTTTTGCTTGGACATAAAATTATTTCATAGAAAAAGGACCCCATTCTGTTACTTGTTTTATAACTCATTGAGTTTCTTAAAGTCGGCTTCATTTTATCTCATTACAAGCATCATAACGGAATGGTGCAGTGTACGCGGTAAAATGTGCGCGCCTAAAAAATTATCAATAATATTATTGTGCGTGAACCGAACTTTCGATTAATTTTGTTTGTTGTTGAAGGAAGGGGAGGAAGCAGTTGTATTTTTAAGATTATATTTTTTGTTTGTTTATTTATTCGTTGGTTTGGGGAGAATTGTGCTGAAATGAAACATTTCTCGTCAAAATAAATGTATCCATGCAAACCTACAGGCAAAAAACCATCAACCTCGATAATTTCGAAGCTGTATCTTCTGTGTTGTGTGATTTTAGGGATTTTAAGATTCAAATATTTTGGTTCTAGCTCCATTATAATACGATTCAAGGAATTTAATACCTACCAAACATTTTTCTTACTTTGAAGCAACGATTTTTCTCACCTGCGTTCCCTTCAAGGATGCGCTCTCGTGCTCCAAACACGTCTTTGAAGTGTTATTGTTTGCAGGCTCACGGGGTTGCCAAGAAAAATACTTCACGACACCTGAAAACTCTCGTCAGTAGACATGCCATAGTTGAGGGGGTGTTGGCTTGAGAGATGGATAAATAGTGAAGTCACAAAAGGTAAATTCCTACGTTTGAAAATGTTTTAAATAAACAGCAGTGTAGTGGTTATGTTTAAAAATAGAAAATTAGGTTAATAGAGGAATAAATATTGCAACCGGTAGACCAACATAGTTATGAAGTGGGTTCAAACCACGGACCTCCTGCGTCGAAAGCCGATGTCGTACCCAAGAGCTACCGCGCTCCAATATATTACAGAGCTAAATTTGTGTGTTTGATTACAATTAAAAAATTTAGAAACACGATTTTTTATATCACTGTAAAGTTTTTTTCTAATCTAATGTAAACCGTGAAAATTTTGTTGTAAAGTTCATAGGACAAAAATCATTCACTCAGTATTAGCAATAGCATATCTAAGTTTTGTCATAAACATTATGTTCTCAACTATTATTTTGTACACCATTAATTTCTTTACCAACTCTTTAGACAGAATAAAATGGAATTATGCATCTAAAAATATGCATAAAATCTCAATATTTTTAGGGTTTTTCCAAAATGCATATTTTTGAACTAATACTGATAGAATGCTGCTGATTTGAAGACTTTACCTTTTCTCTTCCAAATAAAAATTAATGTCCATAAGCCACTTCCATGTGCGCAATATGACTACGGTTAATTTAAACGGATTTGTATTTTTGTTCGTTGGTTTCGCTGTAGAAGGATGTCCTTTTAACAATAATTATGCTGCTTGGATATTGTCAGTATAATGCGACAACTTGATACAGAAGTATTGGTATCCCTGTGCTTTCTCTGTACGTATATTTGTCAGATATTAGCCTAGAACCCATTAGCCATAAAGCCTAGCTGGTGTGGTTGGGTTTCAAGAAACCGACCGACTAATCGACCGACAGTTCATTATCTTGATTGGCCTGCCAGTGGTTTAGAAAGGCTTGGAGAAATAAGTATTAGTAAGTGAAACTCCATGATTGTACTTTGACAAGATGACAAGTTAGAGTTAGCTTTAAAGCAGGTAGCAACAAGTGCAGCATCCGTGTGTCCGACAAAGTACTTGTGTGTCCGAGAAAGTCGTGATTCCGTGAGGCAGATCTGGTGTCAGTTCAATGGGATTTATTGTCATAGAAGTAATTAATGAGGGGACACAAATCGATAGCTCGGACGCGGGGTGAAGAAAATGAATAAGTAAATGTTTGGGAGGCTGAGAGAGACAGAGATATAGGTAGGTAGATAGATAGATAGATGGATAGATGGAGAGAAATGGATAGATATATAAATAACAAGAAAGATAGATAGATAGATAGATAGATAGATAGATAGATAGATAGTCCGGTAGAACATTTACTTCCAATGTAGGAGGTCCATAGTTCGAGTCCCGCTCTGGTGACTTCATCCACTACTATTGGGTCGGTGTCAGTCCTGTATAATGTACTCGGCTAAGACAAGTCATGGTATCCACGTACTGTCTCTTTGTGACAGCAAATAAACTTGTCAGACGTTGATTGTGGGCCCTTCCACAATATAGTCTATATACTTCTGACGTCAAACGCTCAGCAACAAAAAACAACAACAATAACCCACATGTCGAGGACAAAGAAGCCGGTCGCGGATCGAACCAGGCAGACACCAATTCAAAGTCGCACTGTCTTAAACGACTACAACTATTGAGCCGAGGGATAATCTAGTAATGGTAGAGCTTTAACCTCGCAATCGCGAGTTTCCTGGTTCGAAACCCATAAAATATATATTTGCCCTTTTTCGTCCCCTACTGATTGGGTCGGTGTCAGTATAATTTGATCGGTTGACACAGTCCATTTCTCTGTGTGGCGGCACATAATAATTGTTTGCAGACGTTAATATTAAGACTCGTCAACGATATAAAGTATACAGTGCTGACTTTGGAAGCTAAGAAACAAAAAAAAAAAAAAAAAAAAAAAAAAAAAAAGACAAAAACCAAACTCCTTAGAAGGGATTTCTGATCTTAACCGAAGAACTCTGACACGACCCCCTGCTCGCCGTCCAAAGTTCTAACGCCTGAACTTTCTGCCGCCTCCAAGGACTGCAGCACCGGGATAGTTAATAACATCAAGGGCCCTAGATCTGGGCCTGTGGTTTACCTGGTCCTCTCCATCTCCCCGTGAGTGACAGGCTGAGTCGGGTGCTTGCACACAGCACCGCACACTCTGTATTATGCGCTCACACTCGCACGCGATTCCGCAATAAGGCTTTGCGATCTGCAAGACAATAACGTATGACGTAACAGTGACGGTGAAACTTATGGTTTTCTTGTAGTTTTTAATGTGAGGAGGGCTATAATGGAGTCGTTGTATGGACGCCGGTGCAGATTCCGTTACCTCTAGTGTTTGTTTTTTGCTGTGGATCTCGTTATGAGAGAGAAAAAGGGATATATATATATATATATATATATAATATTATATCTAAAAATATAATATATAATATTCTTGAAGAAAATAAAGTATAAAAGGCTACTGTTATGGAACTGTTAAACAACGCAAAACTTTATGATGAACTCATGTATCAAACCGCCAGCGAATCGGAAACCTCAATATTGAAATCAAATATTTTTTTCCCTACATCGTACACAGCCATTGCATTTTATAAGGGCAGGCCGAGTGGTAAAACCAGAGACTGTATTTTGCGAGACGTTTCACAACAAGAGCCTACGGTGCTTTTGGTACGGTGAGCTTGCGTGACGCGTGCTCACTCCATTTCTTTTATTTTTTGTGTGTGTAATAAAAGCGTTAAGCTAGCTTTGGCCAGAGTTTTTACTAAAGTTTAATTAAAGAAGGAAGGAACCGCCTTAATTTTCCCCACCCTCACACGCGAAACTTTAAATCTTGGGTGTTAACCTTTTGTATAAGCCATTAGTCTAGACGACCAGTAAACTAAATAATTATTATCTAAGATGAAAAAGATAATAAGTTCATTTGTAACATAACGAAAAAGTTATTTTATAATTATATTTATACAGAGAGAAAAAAGAGAGAGAGAGGGGGGAGAGAGAGAGAGAGAGAGAGAGAGAGAGAGAGAGAGAGTGATACAGAGAGATACAGATGAGATGAAAACATAGCGATAGAGGCAACGAGAGAAAAATTAAGAACGAAAAAGATTGACTGATAAAGAATGAGAGAGGGCGAAAGAAGAAAAAGAGAGAGAGAGAGAGAGAGAGAGAGAGAGAGAGAGAGAGAGAGAGAGAGAGAGAGAGAGAGAAAGGCAGAAATATTGGTAATTTTTAAACCATCATATATTTTGTTCTTTTAATTATCCATATTAAGATACTTTTCATCTAAGGTTGTGGTGCTTGCCTGTTCTCTGACAAACAAGATACGACAGAAAGAGATGTGAAATTATTAATCATTACTATTCTACAAGTTCCCTAACATCCCAAAGAATCGTACCCGGGAAAACGAATCACCAATGGTAAAAGTTCGAACACTGAACCTTCTTCCCATTAGTCCTATGCTCTAGCGACTGAGCCCATCTGGTGCCAATCCTAATATACTTAATAGGCGTGGTTAACTGGCTCTTGAGACAATACATTCGTCTTAAATAATATTTTTACTTTACAAAAAAATTATAAGTTGTGTATTGTAAAGCGCCGTAGCGTTTACTGGTTTTCCAGGGTTTGTGAATGTTGGTAAACCTGCTGTCCACTTCAGTACTTATAGGTTTGGTTTACATTTTAACCACTATTGTTATGCCTAAGTACGTAATTCTGGGCAAATTATTCTTTGTCCATGTTTATACCTTGTATACAAATATTTCATTCACAAGGAGAAGACGAAAAGAAAATGAAATTTCCTTTTTGAAGATTATGCGTACCACTCTGCGTAAACGGATAACATAAGAGAGTTGAGTGAGTTGAGTTAGTTAAAGTTTCAATGCCAGTACTATATACGCTATATATAACATAAAAGGAAAAAATAGAATTCGGATTAAAAAAAATTCTAAATCTTTGCCAGCGTCTATTCTAATTAAAAATCAAAACGGGGATTTATACAAAAAAAAAAAAAAAGAGATGCGTCTAGACATTGTTACATGAGCTGTATGAAACACATAATCTAGATTCTTCTTCATTTCAAAAGTATATTATTTTAATATTTTGGAAATGACAATGTTCTTAGGGAAGGATAAAATTATAATAATATGTATTTTTTAAATCTTATCTTATCTTAAATGAGATAGGAAATTATACAACTGAGAAAACTTTTTGTATGTTAGTAGGTTGTTTTTTTTTTAGTTTTGTCTTGTTTGGTGTTTTTTTTTTTTGGCGACTGTTTGGCAGCTGTGGTGTACACAGGCGGAGGCACCAGTACATTTTAAAGATTTGTCGTACCGCGAATCCCCGATCTCGCCAACCCAGGGCGTTAACAAAATGAGAAATGCTATCATTCTGGTTTTTTACGGAGGCATTAGGAAAGATTTGAACCACTGATATCGTGCTTTCCAGCCCAGAGCGCTAACAAAACGAGGAGTACCATCAGTCTGGTTTTCAGTTTTCAGTTTTCTGTGACCCGCTTCGATACCGTGAGTCTGGCAGCCAAGTTTCCAGCTGGCCGCGGCCGTGAGAGGCTGAGCGCGAGTCTTAGCATCAGTCTAGTGATCTACAGGCTGGAGTCGACTCGGACCACTCGCTCCCGCCGACAGGGTTTTAGCTCAACACCTTGGAGTTACTTGCCTTGCCTTTCACTGTCTCAAATCGTCTGCTGCCGCTTGCTTCAGGTCTGAAGCCTGTGGGGTCATTCTACGTATGTCTGGCTGTTTGTTCTTCTTTGACAATTTTCTCACGTTTGGACTTATTGGCAGACATCCAACCTTTTTTTTCGAATGGAGATTCAGTGTTTTATTTTTTATTTACTTTGTTTGTACAGCCGTGTTCATAAGGACAAGACTTAGTGTTGGAAATAGTGCTCACACATAATATCATCTTTATTTCGTGCTATAACGTAAAACTGTCCATGTGTGATTCTTAAGGTCTTTATTCATCTGGATGTGATCAGGAAAGTTATATTCCACTAGTGCCTTTCGGCAATCTTTTTTATGCTTTAGATGTCGGTTTGATGGTGCGTGTTAAAAATAATTATTCTTGGAATTTCGTTCAAAGGGATTGATTTATTCCGTTGCGGTGAGCCTCGTTTCTATCGACCCCAGTGGAGTGTGATTTAAGTAGATTACTCACCTTTTATCACTTTTCAAAAAAATAATATCTTTGGATTTATATATACATATACCTTTCATGGCACTTAAGCAATTTTAGAATTTTTCTCGCCAGAGGATTGTTAATTGTGTATCTTTGATTCTTTGCTTAACGTATGTCAATTCTTATATTTTTAAAGATAGTCTACACTCATAAACTTATTTGTTCTAGTATAGTGTTGAGACTGCGCCTTTTGTTAACCATTCTTATATTTGCATATTTCATTAGACTTGAGAGATCAATACACACTACCGTACTGGAAAACAGGATTATTATAATTATTTGAGGCCCGTTCTGCCTTTTAGGTACATGTCAAAATTATGTGATGCTATGGTCTAGAAAACGCCATGCTTAGACAAGCTGTAGAAATAATTATGATCTTTGATTGGGTGTATTTATCTCGTTTCTGGAGAAATCTAACAGGGCATGGTGGCATCAGGTGAGAGTCGAACCCCGAACCATTTGCTCCTTCACTAACGGTGCTATCTATTAGTAGCGCATTGGGCCTCTATGCCACAGATACCCTGTTCGATACCACTTTTGGCACATAAAATTGTATTTACTTGAAGGATTTCGTCTACTAAGGGTTGACTCGATGCCAGTATGATGGAGGAGACCTAGTGATATTCTCACACTGTATGTCTGTGACAGTATATATACGATCCTAAGACTTGATTCATTGGACCCAGCACCGTGCAGCATCCTCCTTGATAATCTAAGTTTCTTCTTTTAAAGAAAATAGTTTCTTGTTCAAAGCGTAGGAGAGAATCGAACCGTGGACCTCTAACTCGTCAATCCAGGGCACTAGCCAACTGGGATACCATCGATATTTAGGTCCATCATGGCACCGTGCTAGTTGCGGAAGGTAACACAATCACGATCCAATCATGACCCAATAGAAGGTTTAGATCACGACAGTGGGGACTGTTATTTTAGCCCCCAGATGGGTAACAGCGATCTTTGTTTACACCGACAATGACAAGCTAAGTGTGTGCCGGCGAACTTAATCCAATCCTTGTACATGTATCGATTTACGAGCGAGGGGCTCCATTCCTGGAGATAGAACCCCCAGTAAATAGAGGCGGGCGAGACACACACATTCACCTTCTCACACACCCTCACACATACAAACTTTCTCTCTCTCACTCACACATACATACACACTTTCTCTCTCTTTCTCACTCTCTCTCTCTCTCTCTCACACATGCACACATATACACACTCTCACACATGCACACACATTTTCTAATACATACAGATACACACTATCTCTTTCTCTCTCGCACACACACATACACTCTCTCTCTCTCTCTCTTTTTCTGTCTCCCACACACATACACACTATCTCACACACATACATACACTCTCTCACACACACACACACACTCTCTCTCTTTCTTTCTCTCTCACACACATGGACGCTCTCTCTCTCATTCTTTCTCTCTCTCACGCATACACACTCTCTCAGACACACACATACGCACTTTATGTCTCTCGACCTCTCTCACACACACACACTCACTCTCTCTCACACACATATGCTCTCTCTCAAACACACACACACACACACAAACAGATTTTTAGTAGGAATGTAGGTTAATACTCCATGGAGATTTCAGGTTTCTAGGAGTACCGCAATCCTTTCAGTCAAGTTACGTTAACTGTTCAGCTTAACATCAGCTCTAAATAGGCTATAATTGTGGACGAGTCTCGATACTAACGTCTGATTATTATTTTTCATGCTGTTGCACAGAGACAGGGCGAAAATTTTCAATTAGCGGGACACATTATACTAACATCAACCCAACCAATCGCGGACGAAATTAGACTAACAAATCTTTTTGACATATCTTGTGTTTCGAACCAGGGACCTCCTGATTGAGAGACCAACGCGTTACCACTTTAGCCAGTTTTCGCCCCCCCCCCTCCCCCCGCCCACACACAGAGTAATTGAGTAGATGTGTACATCATGCCTAACAAATTTGCTCAATGGAGGTTTTAGATTTTGCGAGTTGGTTACATTAGTCAAAGCTTCGTTTTAATACTAAGCAGCCCATAAAAGTGCGCGAGTGACATTGCGATTAGTATTGTAGGGATTGCGTGGGAAGAAGGGATTAGAGTCGAGGAGATCAATTTTTAGACATGTAAGTTAAGTCGATTTGCTTGCTTAAAATCCGACGTCAGCAGAATATAGGTTATATTGTGGACGGGTCAAAAGGTTAACGTATGACACCTTTACGTGCTCTCCCACAGAGATAATGCGGGGATACAATGAACCTTGTCGCAATCACATTATAGTACCATCGACCCGGCCAACGTCTAATAAGAAACCACCTGCGCCAGTTCGTCCCTCCACACAAAGAAAAATTGAGTAGTTCATTTCTACCTAAAATTGCGCAATGGGGATTTTAGATTTTAGGAGTATGTTACACAAACCTTTTAGTTAAAGCTTTGTTCTAATAGTAATACAAAGTAGCCCATAAAAGTGCACGAAAGACATAGCGACGGGTGTAGTGGGGATAGCGTGAGCAAAGTCATTTGAGTCGCTGAGCTCAACTTTTGGACTTATAAAATATCAACGTTGTTAAATGTGGTTGTAAAATAAAGATATTATAGTTTGCTGGTGTGCTGTTGCTGGTGGAATTTTTTTCATAGCAAAAAATTAACGTCAACAGAAATGGGAGATAAAGTTTCCTCGGGTAGTAAAGTACTGCGTCGCGGAAGCTTAAAACTAAAAACCCTTCTGAAGAATGTGAATAAAGTGATCTGAAACGGGATGCGCTAGCCCTAGGGTAGAACATCGGCTTCTGAAGCCGGAGGTCTGTAGCTTGAACCCCACTCTAGCGATTTTATACGTATAATGTGATCGGATTCGTGCATAGACATATAACTGGTAGTTATATAAATCTATGGTTTCTATAGGGGTGCCCGTTATTTTGTTTTTTGAACAACAACAACAACAACAACTATAACACCATAAAAGAAAAACAATAAACAACAACAAAGAATTGAACATAAAAGTACGTTGTTCTTGTACTTACGATCACTAGACTTGAGATTGCACTATAGTTTATATTCGCAAACTAATTAAAAGACGGTGGGATTGTTATTTATATAAATTTAGAATGTTATAAAGACAGTTTTGACAGTTTGTGAAAAAGATATCATTGATGATTTATCAAGAATCCAATGTGTATCACAGTGGAATAGCGTGAAAGATGTTTTTTTGTGTGTTTTTATTTTGTCGCTTAGTTTGGACATGTTTTTAATTATGAAACAGGTCCATTGTGTACTAAAACATTAGGAAATGGAACCCAAGCTTATATAACAGTCATAATAATAATGATGAGAATATAAGTAATAATCATAATTATTATTTTATGTATCTTCAGAACTTTAGAAATTAGGAATGTTTGTTCGAAGAAACTGCATCAAATCAAAGGAGGCTCAAAAATCATCAGATTGTGTAATAAACTATACGCTCAAATTGAAAAGGTGCACTGTGCGTTGAAATTTGTGCACTGCAAAAATTAAAAAGAATCTATATTTATTGCACTTTTCATTTGTTTGTTGTTAAAAGAGGGAATAAGGATAATGTATCTGTTTGTATTTTTAAAAGTTACAAATATTTGTTTTATTAATTCATTGTTTTTTGGCGAATTGTGGTGAAATAAACATTTTTCGTCAACATTAATGCGACCATGCAAATTTACAGACAAAAATATCATCTACCTGTGTTATTTTTATCTCGTACGATTTTATATATTATTTTGGTCCTAGTTCCATTATTATTATTATTATTATTATTATTATTATTATTATTATTATTATTATTATTATTATTATTATTATTATTATTATCATTA
>RQTK01000472.1:24080-29080 GCA_003991915.1 Elysia chlorotica
TTATTATTATTATTATTTTTATTATTATTATTATTATTATTATTATTATTATTATTATTATTATTATTATTATTATTGTTATTTTTTTTTATTGTAAGTTTCAGAACAGTTCAAATGTATCTGTAGTTTGTCTATCTTGGCAGTGTTGTAAGTAAAGACGGAAAGACAACCTTGATCGGGGGGAAAGGGGGGGGGGGATCAGAGGACATCGAATGTCAAGTAAAGAAAGCCTTTGAAAGCCTAAAACCAATCTGGAGGTCTACAGCCTTGTCGGTCCAAAAGTAGATCCCGATCTTCAATACCAACGTGAAGTCTGTCTCACTTTGTGACTCAGAAAGGAAGCGCGTGACCAAGACTCAACACCCACAAACTGCAAAAATGTATTCACAGAAATGTCTCAAAAACATCCTGATCATTATGTGACCCAAAGTTATCTTAAAAAATAGACTTACTACCTCCAGAAGTATGTCAAGAGCTTATAATTAATAAACGTACATCTATCAATAATAGTTAATAAAAACATAAAACAAGCCAAAAAAATAACCAGAGACTCCAGATTATCTATTTCACAAAAAGAGCTTTTGATATGGGGAACTAGCGTCACGCGTGCTCACTCTATTTCCTTAATGAAATCAAGGCGGTTGAGAGAATGTACTGAGGTTTAAAGAAGCAACCAACCGCTATCTTGAGCCATATTCGCAAAATCCTTGATGTGAAACCTCTCAATATTTCACACTCTCTGATATAACTCTCAAATCAAAATGGACGAAGCGCGTGATCAGGACCTGCTAAATACTACCAGACGGGCGACCAATACCTAACATTTTAACGCGTGCTCACTCTATTTCCTTAATGAAATCAAGGCGGTTGAGAGAATGTACTGAGGTTTAAAGAAGCAACCAACCGCTATCTTGAGCCATATTCGCAAAATCCTTGATGTGAAACCTCTCAATATTTAACACTCTCTGATATAACTCTCAAATCAAAATGGACGTAGCGCGTGCTCAGGACCTGCTAAATACTACCAGACGGGCGACCAATACCAAACATAATTATTTCCGAGCTGCTAGGGCAACCAGTGTCGTCAAATACAGTCAGCACCCAAATAGTACATTGGTTTGTAGTAGGAAAAAAAAAGATGTAAGAACATATTTATGTGTAAGAACGATTGGTTAACGGAAGGTTGGCAACCAAATATTACATTCTAGGTGCTCCGAAGCACAGTTGGTAATGCTCTGATCGTGCGAGCAGGATTGTGGCAGTTCAAATCTTAGCTGGTTAAAAGAATTATATCTTAATGTAAGAATAGTTGAAACCCAATAGACAAAAATGACTAAAACTAATCAAATATTCCGCATTCGTTTCTCGCTTTGAACTGTTCGAATCTCCTATGTTAACATCCATCTCTATATGCTTGGGTACCGGGTAAGCTTAGGACACATTACAGTATCGAGATTTTAGTAAACTTAGGACACATTACAGTATCGAGATTTTACCAATGTCCAAGCCATGTAATAAAAAAATTGTTATGGCCTTCACGCTGTAAAAGTAACGTGCTAAATATCTGTTGATTGCTAGTGACGAAAATGCTGCCCAAAAAAAGAACGTATATGTTATCCTACGTCCAATTTTTAACAGGAAACAGATGAAATCAGTCTCTATGACAGCTAATAAAAATGCTCTAGACAGGAAATATGTTAGACCATATAGTGAAATCGTTAGGTTAACGGTGGATCTTGCTAAAAGTTTGAACAAATCCACTACAGGCGGTTTGATATTGATGAAATTTGCCGTTTGTAACTGAGTCCGTCTTAGAGAAAAAGCTCCAGTCCACTTTTATCTCGATTCGTTCTTTAATCCCTTTCGTGTGTACGTAGTTGTCCGATTTATTCATCTCTCCTTATCTTTCTCTGCTTTCATTTCTATAGCATTCTATAACAACAAAACATTGCTTTGAATTTACTTTCCTCTCTATATATATCTTTCTCTCTCTCACTCACTCACACACGTGAGTTTCATGTTTTTTTTTGTTCTCAGCATGATTATTGTTTGAAGATTGAAGATGTGCGTACTTATCCAGCTATTTTCATCTACCCAGCTTCTGTCTATCCTTATCTCGCTCTCAGTCTCTCGAAAATATTGATTGCTTCCTATAGTACACCCTTTTTGGATAAATATATAACACATACACGGAGCTCAATACGCGTCCATTATAGAAAGCCCCTGTTAAAATTCGCATTACTGAACCTTTTAACTGGCCAAACTGTGGACAGAGAGAGCGGAAGGCGCATTAGGTGTCGTCCATAGAGCTCTTAAATGGACCTCTAGAGCCCCCCCCCCCCCTCCATTTCAAGCTTTTTGTAAAATATAGGTCTAGGTGGAGCGAATATTCATCGATACTTTTATTTACCCCCGATGAAAGCTAGAGGTGATCATAGACCAATATTTCATCTGATAATTTCATTTCCTCACTCGCAGGGAACGAGATTCTGGGAACAAAATAAGAATATTGATAATATCCGTAATTTGATATCTTTAAATCGACTCTGAAGCGATGATAACAAAATTATCCTGAAAGTATTATATATATGTAATATTATATGTGTGTGTGCTTTTTATTTTGCCTCCAAAGAGTTGTTATTAGTAAAAATTCCTGGAAAAGCAGACATTTTATAATGTTATTACCGTCGAGCATTTATTGTTTGTAAGCCACGGAGTATTGTTTATAGAAGTATCAAGATTGGATATACTCATCTTTAACTTGGTACCATTATAATATTTTTGCACTAAGTCTCGAGTCCTTTACTTTTAGAGATAACGTTTTGTTTGACTGCTTCTCTATTAATGACTTATAATTATACTTTTTAAGATTAAAGGTCAACTCTTTTGTTACAAAATAGTTGCTTTGAATATGGAGTCAGATAGTTGTCATAATTTTGAACTGTGAATAATGATAAGATGGTATTTACGAGTGGAGAATACTTTTCCTGCTACACTACAAACACGGTTGCTTTAGAGATTGTTTTTGGTACGTGAAAAATTCCTTTTGATTACTAAGTAACCATAAGAACAAGCAAAAATAAATTCTTTACACAAACATGCTGCGGCGTATTTATAAAATTGTGATTTTATCCGGAAATATTTTTATGTTGAAGGTGTTGATAGTATCACAAAAAACTGTTATTATATCCTATACCTCAAGCATTTTCGATTCCAGCATGTGTGGATATTGTAAAAAATCTGGATATTTAATAGCATCTTTTATTTAAAAACTTAGTTATACTATTATTAAATAATGGATATTGATTTATAAGTTATTCGATAAGTGCTGGAATTACCTAATTTTATCCGAATGTTTTCCTTCGCGATTTAAGTAAATGTGGATATTTCACAATGCCTGGATATTGAATACCCACGTTATAAACAGAAAAAACTGATATCATATTTTTTTTTAAATGCTACAATGTTTATAGAAATATGCTAGGACTTCTTCTGTGTCCAAATATATTATGTTAATATTTTCCATATTTTTACAACAAAAAATACGTTTACTAAATAGATCTGTAAAGATTCGTGATTATATAATGTACTTAGATAAATTAATTTCTAGGTCTTCGTAATTGTATCCAAATATATTCGGCTCTGGATATTTCACAATGTCTGGATATTGAATATTTACGTTTTTAACAACCGAGATATTCTCAATTGTATTCGGATACAGACGGTTCTATTAGATAAGGATATTTCACTATGTCTGGATATTAATTACTTCAAGGTTAATGGTTCTATATTGTCCTTCGATATAATGCTAGATCTTCGCGTGTATCCAGATATATTCGGTTCCGGTAGATGTGGATATTTCACTATTTCTGTATCTTTATTAGAACAAAACTAAACGTAACGAATGCTGATTAGTCTATAATGTGCTTGTATATTAAATACTAGGCATTCGCAATCATATCCGAATACAGTCAGTTCCAGTAGATGTAGATATACATCAAAATGTTTCTAAGCGATCCGGTTACTATCTGGTTCCGGCGGCGTAGCTCTGGCAGCTGTGACGATGCGCTGCCGCCGTCGTTCGCCAAGCCTGTGGTGGCCGAGTCCACAGACGATAAGGACAAGGACCAGGACGGCAGTGAGGAGCAGAGTGTGGGGAGCAGGGAGGATGGAAGCAGCGCTGTCTTCTCATCGTCACCTACGTCCCTGGATTCCCCCACCGCATCCTCGCCCTGCCTTCCTTTCCGGCGGGGATCCTTCTCCAGGTCAAAGCGGGGCCAAGGGGAGGGAGCTGCCGCAGAAAAGGGGAAGAAACACGGTAAGGCTGCGGGGAAGGAGGAGTCAGCGTCGGCGGAGGGCGGGGTCAAGAAGAAAGTTCCCAGAATGCTGTGGAGGTCCAAAAGCAGCTGCGCCGACTCCAAGATCGCCCATGCTTTGACTTCTGGAGGGCGGAGTCGGTGGAGGGACAAAAACAACGCGGCTGATGCGCTACTGGACTTTGAGCAGTCTGGGCTGAACGCCGGAGGTTCAAACACTGCATCCCCGCCCCACCGTCACGTGATCCGCCAGCACACCACGCCCACTATCCTTCTCGTGGACGGGGATTCCCCGCACCGCCTGGAGAGGTCGCTTAGCAACACCGGGGATTTCCACAGCTCGTCTTCGCTGACGGACGTCCCAGCCTCGCCCAGAGCTTGTTCTAAACTCTCCATCTCTCCGTCGCTCAGCCAACACCGTCATCATCTCCGCTCCCCTTCCCTGTCCGTGTCTCCGCCCTACTCCCCCTACCCCAGCCCCTCCTCCCCGCTGTCTCCGTCCTCGCCCACGGCTCCGTACAGCTCCCAGTACGCCCAGTGTCTGTCCCCGCCGCTGCAGCGCCACCACCGGCAGCCCACCCCACAGGCGTCGCCTCCACCAGCCCCAGGCCCCAACAGCAGCTCCTCCTTGCGCCGCAAGTCCTCCGTGTTCCTGAACCGCGCGTCGTGCTTTGACTTCGAGTC
>RQTK01000472.1:65826-79994 GCA_003991915.1 Elysia chlorotica
TGGGGAAGCAGTCAGGGAACTTTACCTGGTCAATGCATGAATTTAACACATTTTAAATATTTTCAATACCTGGTATCGTAGGAAACACCAAGGACAGCATGTTAAAAAAAAACTTTTTCTAACTGCTCCTAAATTAAACTTTACGACAGAAATAGTTCTTTACGAGTGACAAGTGAAATTGCGGTAGTAACGGATGTTTGCTTTAGTACTGTTCTGTTGACTACGTGCAAACCAAATGACAAACATGCATGGGCGTTTTAGCAATTGGTCATTTGACCATGTATAAATAATAATTTGATTAAAGAATTGAACAAGAATAGCATCGACAAACAGACAGTGCATCAACAATATCTGTTAAATATCTTCAAACATGACAACTATAATCATAGTAAAAAAAAAGAAAGGAAAAACTGAGAAACGAGGCGTGATGGTGTCTCTCAAACTACTCTAGATTGCTCTGGCCCTGACGTTATACTTATTAGCTGAATCACATAGTGAATTTTTACAAAAATACACTCAAAGCCATAATTGTGTTTGGCCTCTTCTATAATTCCCAATCTTTACCATTCCACCTGCTTTCCCCTGCTTTTCCCTGAGAAATTACCATTAGCGATAGGCTATAGTTACCAACTCTGAGTAATCTGAGACTATGTAAACTGAAGGGCTCTAGGGTGACTTAGGGCGCCACTTATACAACATGGTCATATCGGTACTGGGCACTTTCAGAAAGCCTGTACTTCAGGTTTCCAAGAATCGGTAAACAGTGAGCCTCGTTATGGCTCCATTGTTCAGGCGAATGGGCTACAGAGTAGAAGGCAAATACGTCGAGTGGTTGAAGGTCAAACTGCGATCTATGGCGTTTTCACAAAGAGCATTATCATATAGAGGTCAAGCCTGACAACGTGTTTCTCAATTGTTATTTTTAATTTTGTTGCTGCGATGGATATTATATTCCGCTGAAGTGAATTCTAAGAGTAAGTACATGTTATTAGTGCAGACATACTAGTTAATAATCATTCTGACTAGTAAAAAAAAAATCAGTTATCTTCATTTATATTTATTTAAAAATCTAGGTATCTATCTATGAACTTGGTATTGTTCAATACATTAAACTATCATGTTATTTATTTTCTCGAAATAGACACCCATTTGTGTTAAAGTTGGTCGCATGTATGTTTAAGAAAATATTATGGCGCTAATTTTCAATTATACGACTTTACACGACTATTCTTTTTTCACATCCTCTCTCTCTCTCTTTCTTTCTCTCTCTGCCGCTCTCCTGTTCTATCTTTTTGTTTAGTCACGTTTTCAATCGCACGAATCTGACAACTTCCAACAACTATGCACCTCTATACACAAGACGGACGTCTTAAGTCCATATCTATCTCCGGTCAATTCAAGATCAAAGCCCCCAAAATGCGGACGCACCTTCGCCAAAAAACAGTCGTCCGCGATCGGGGAAACTTCTTGTAAGAAATCATACTAAGACTTCACTTTCTGGCTTCCCCAAGGTTGGAAAACAACCCACGGTCCCAGAACTGTAGAAGCCACAAGGCTACGCCCCCAACAGTCTCTTAACTAAATCTTTTCCAAAGTAACGCCACTTCTTGGCGTCAATATAGAGTTCGGGTTGAATGGGAACCGTGAAGCGCTATTGAAGGAAGATCAACGTCTATTGTGTGTGTGTGAGAGTGTGTAAACGTCTGTGCCATTGTTTATGCGCTGCTGTAACCTATCGAGTGTAGCGGCGGACAGCCCGAAGCGTTAATTTATTTGGATTCAGTGTACGTGAAAGGCTTCCTCACATCTTGATGTACTAAAGCCAGGCTAGGCAGACAGTATTGGCATTAAGGATTAAAACCAAAGAGCTTTGGATTGGTTTGAATGTTGTTTAACCTTCATAGTTAGGAACTAGACTATATTCGGACGGGTCCCAAGACCAACGTTTGGCAATTTTACCGAATGCCGCAGAGATACATAGCGAGGATACAATGAATGCTGTCGCAGCCGGTCACATTGCACTGGCACTGCACCGAATCTGTATGGAGCACGAAGGATCAATCCGGAATCGAACCGGCGAACTCCTGAATATAATTATGTCTCTAAAAAAAACAGGGGTCTCACTTAAATACCTATAAACAAACAGTATAGTCTTTGAAATTTTCGTCAAAGTTCTGTAAACTTCAAGTCCACACTACTTGTTCAAAAGGAAAAAAAAATAGATAAAGGAAACATGCTTACAGACTAGAAGACAAAGAAGTTTGATTTCAGGATTAAAAAAAAAACCGTCCTGCCTTAGTTCGGTTGGAGCATTATCATTGTCAAAACGCTCTGAAATTAAAATACTTTGGAAGAAACAATTTTTGTTTTTAAATTATAGACTATAACCCTCTCTTCTATCCCTCTCACACACACAATTAAACTCTCTGCCTCTCTGTCTCTGTCTGTCTCTCTCCCTCTCTCATTCTCTCTTTATCGGTGGGCGCAGTAGCCCTGGGGTAGAACATCGGCTTCCGTCGCAGGAGTTCCGTGGTTCGAACCCTGGCGATTTCGCCCTCTACTGTTTGGGTCGGTGTCATTTAATGTGACTGCCTGAGAGTGCAGTCATGGTATCCCCGCCCTTCTTCGTGTGTGGCAGCACATAAAACTGTCAGACGTCAGTCATTGGGCCGTCCACAATATAGCCTATATAGTGATGACGTTAGACGTTAAACCAACTCAAATCAACTCAACTCTTCTCTCTTTCTATCTCTCAGCATCTTTCTCCCTCAGTCTCTCTCTCCTCGTCCCCTTTAAATTAACATCTGCTAGATTAAGAGACGGCATTCCCTACCGTGCTGTGAAATGTTATGGTCCATAAAGAATTTACATCGAGAATGGCTAAGCCGCACAAGATGTAAGGATTAAATTTTGTTGCAGGTTGATTGCTTTTGAAACTCAAGGATTCGTGGGCGGTAGAGCTATAGCCTAGGATTTAAAATTTAAATGCAAAGAAATCGTATCAGCTTGAAAACGTTTCTGGCTATCAATTTTAATGACAAGGGAACTAAATGGTTCTATACAACATACAAACGCTTAGGTTTTCATTTGACCATAAACGTTTACAGCCTTATTTCTGATTACTGTTAAATTTTATCCAGAGATAAGAAGATTTTAATGTACGCCTGAAGCCTTTTACATTAAAAAAAAAGAATTGATATGAGATAATTCAACAATAAAGGCTATGGAGCTATGCGACATATTTTTGGTATTTTCTTGGAGATTTTACAAGCAAACTTTGACTGTATGAAGGAACGTCGGTGTCCCAACCGGTTAGCGCTGTAGCCTGAACTGCTATCGGTGCGCCGTTGGAACCTTATTTAATACTCTTTTCTCTATACTCAATTGCTCAGGAAAGCTTGAGTACGTAAGAACATAAACGATTTTTTAACTCTTTGATTGAATGAATTGACGCTAACTCAGTAAATTTAATTGACTGCATTTGATTCAACCATCACACATTAAAGGAGAGCTGGGGTGGGGGGAGCGGGGCGGTGGTACTTTGATAGAGCGTGCGGCTTGTTTTCCAATGGTTGCACCCCCTGCTTTTTACCGAACTAGTGGGTCGGTGTACTTTTCCCTAACTAATGGGTCGGTGTAATTTTACCGGACAAGTCATTTGCTTGGGGTCCCATCACCGTATCATGGGATATTTCTCGGGACCCATGAAACGTTAACCTAGGAGAAGGTTTCACTTTTTTAGATCAAAGCACAACTGTTGAGGTCGGCCGCAGGCAGAGCCCTGGGGCAGAATAAGGTCAGAGAGAGAAAGGGAATGAGAGAGAGAGAGAGAGAGAGAGAGAGGGAGACGGGGAGAGAGAGAGAGGGAGACGGGGAGAGAGAGATAGGGAAGAGTGGTTCAGTAGGCTCTAGATTGGATAATTACACCGGGTCCGGAGTATCAGAGGGCTGACCCTAGCAGTGGACAATGGGCAGTCCGGGGTTTGACACGCTTCGATGATCACACAGCCCTGGTAATTACAGAGTGCCTACCAGTACCTCCAGCCTGGACAAATAGCCGAGCTTTGCTAGTTAGCATTAAGTTTACGTTCAGTGTGTTAAGTGTAAGGGTGCCATGCAGCTCATGGCAGCACTGATGAGCAGAAGGTCCGCGGTTCGAATCCCACCGGTGACCATGTCTCAGTATTAAAAAAAATATTACAAACACCCCCTCCTTTTTTTTCTTCTCTCTGTCTTTCCCTCTATACGCAATCTGTATAAGTAACTGTCTATTTAGGTCTAAATTTATTGTCTTTTTTTACATTTATAGATTATCATCAAAACATTTTTTTAAAATATGTCAATCAGTTACATATTTTATATTTATGATATCTATTTGTATCTTCTGCATACGCATTCCTAGTTTGTATATGAATATTTTCTCCTTTTCTATTGTTTTTGTGTCAAATGAAGGGTTAGCATCGAAAGCGTATATACTTAGTGTTGGTTTGTAATTTTAGCGCTACACTAGACTCACCTTTTTATTCTTTATGCCTCGCAATTTATTAAATATATGATTGTTTAAGGAACGTAGGGCCCGTTGAAGTCTTCAAAGATTTTTAATATACTTTGAGTGCGTTAGCCAAATTAGGTTATTAGATTTACAATTTTGATTTTCCGCCTGCTAGAAAAAATGTTGACCTTTGAAAAATGAGCTAGATCTCTTTGCTTTTAAAAAAAAAACAAATTCTAAATTTATCCTGTTTAATTGCGCCTGTGTATCTGTATGAAACTTATAATCTATGTCTTCGACTGTCTGTCCCTAGATCTGCCTGTCTTTGTCTTCTGCCCCCCCCCTCTCTCTCTCTCTCTCTCTCTCTCTCTCTCTGTCTCTCTCAAAGATAGTGTTATAAAGATAGCTAGAACAAACAAACAAAGGATCCTCTTTGTTGTAAAAAAATAAAACAGTACTGATTGATTAGGGGTGCTTTATTCCTTTTTTTGTGAGAATAATCCTGGTGTCATAATTGTATAACCTTTTAATTTCATGCAGTAACTTTAAAATAAACCTAAAAATTCAATCATTTTCGAGCAAAAAGGTTATGTTTTCATTGTTATAATTATAAATCTTTTTTTCAGTATAAGGTCATTATTATTATTTTTATTAATATTATTATTATTATTAGTATTAGTATTAGTATTAGTATTGAAGAAGAAACTTTTAGTAGAATGTTATACTGTTATTTTTTGTGTGTGTGTGTCATTTGTACAAACGAAACATGAGAAAAATAAAGCATACTTAAATTACTCTCTTTTTCTTGCATAAGACGGAAATACTTTTATCTTTAAATACACATAAACATTCCTTTTATAAACCCGTACAAAGAAAATATTTCAAGCTTAAAAGTTAAGACGTGAATCCTGCTGTGCAGTTTGAAGTTGGAGTTGCGACTATGATGGATTTTTTACACGCTCAAATGCCTCGTTAAGTGCACGCTTTAAAATAATATGTCTAGACTGTCATTGTATTCTTTACCTTCTGGTTTACAGTTTCCGTTTTCGGATCGTGCACACAAATAGAGACAGATCGTGTGTAGGAGTGTTTGCATCTTGCCGAGTGAAACTTCCTTAACTAAATACAGGGTTAGCTTTGTTTTAGAAAGTTGCGGTCTATTCTATTGGATTGTGTTTTTAGGGTTAATATGTCATAGCAGTGTGGTTTCAGAGATGTTAGTTTGTTAGCCCTCTAGAGCGTTCAACTAATGTTCATAATTACTAGACTAAACGAAAAATATAAATATGCTTTTAACTCGCTTTATATCACTACAACCTCAATCCATTACTACCTACGTCATCCGCAGTTCCACATACCCCAAAAGCACGTTACACAAAAATTATGGTTATGAACAAAGAAAATGTATACCTGTTGTCATTTCTTTTTACCTCTTGATCTTTCTAAGGTTGTTTTTCTGTTTTGTCTTTCTTTTTTATTCTTTTCGTGTGCACGTTGCTCCTTTTCCGCCTTCTGATCATGTCCTCTCTCTCTCTCTCTCTCTCTCTCTCTCTCTCTCTCTCTCTCTCTCTCTCTCTCTTTCTCCACCTCGCTCCACAGCCATACACTCTGTGGCGTACCATTTCACCAGATTGTTTTTTTTACCTTGGAAAATGTTTCACTGTGATTATAGTATTTTAGAACTCGGTCTCAGAAACCCATAGAAGAGAATGTAAGGAAATAATAACTAAATCACCCAAGTGCTAAATAAGAACCGAAGGAAGAAACCCCAGTAGCGAGTACAACTGCTTGGCACAGTACATGTAGTGTAATCTTCTCCCCTACACTTAGAGCGGCGACAGGCAGAGGGATGGGACAGACGCCTACTCAATGAGGTGATTGCAGGTTCGGCGCGATAGCCATCTCTGAATCTACGCTTTCTTGCCTGGCGTTGAAGTCCGCATGAAGAGCCTGCTGTCTGGCAGGGACACAATATCCTCTTCACCGCCAGGTTCTAGGCGATGATGTCACGGCAGCTCAGCCGTGTCTGATCTGGTCCCAGTCAAGCATGTCACACGTGACCCGTGACGCATCAGCCGTGATGTCACGTGTCACGTGCCTCTCTAGTGCAGTGCGTATTTTTGATGCAAAAAAACTACAACAACAAACAAACGTGTAACGCCTTTAGTCCAGGTGGTTGATGCTTTGGATTGGTCAGGACGAGGTGCACAGTTCGAATCTCTAATGGTGCTCCAGTCTGAGTACAGGCTTACGATACATACATCAATACGAATGACATAATCACGCCATCTAGACATCTTTGTTTGTTTTTAATCTCCCATAGGCTCCGTCATTCTAGGTTAGAATGATTTGACACCTGTGCAGATTTCCTTATCTGTCCGCTTTGTTCCGTTGTGGGTTATAGTATTGCAAGAGCTCTAATGCGACATCCATGACTCTTGGAGATAATTTGAAGACCAATTCATCCTGCTCACAAATCGGGCGCTCTAACTGCTGAGCTATCTAGAACATATCCATGCAACATTTTTTTTTTACAAAAGTCCCCCTGTCTCTCTGGTTAAGAGAGGCCAACCTTTATAAGTATATGACTATACAGAGAAAAAAGTTGGGTCATTTTACAACTAAGCTGACGAACTGTTTACCTGAATGTACTATTTAGAAAGAGCGGTGGTTTCTTTGGGTTCATCCATCCATATTAACCCTCTCTATGCCGATTTAAAGAACTTTATAGAGTTTATTTCTTACTTCTTAGACACATTTACACAGTTAGTGGCATGAATTAAGCCTTTTTTGAACATTATGTTTTTGTTTGGTGGAAATCGCTACAATCACAATAAAGCGGAACACATTCTCATGCCTATGGGGATTTAGAATTCTATTTCGTGAAGAGTCAAAAAGTAGGTCTTTTACTTGGGTTTCAGTTCTTTGAAAAGATTACTTTGATGCTTTAAATTGTTTTTTAAATCTGACAACTCCGTACGAATAGACGTTTTGTTGTACATTACTTGACTGTGTTTAGATTCATCTATAGCTCTAAGACTTCAACGCCGTTACTGATACAATCAACTGTTATCATCATTATGTCTAAATACCCTTTACTCCATATTAAGCCTTTTAGATTGGAATCTTTTTGTATAGCTAAGCAACACTAAGTTTTTATCCATTTACACCAGGGAAGCTAGCGAAGTGGAATTACTTTAGAGACAAACAATGGTATTCCATGATGTATTCTCAAAAGTTTCCTAAAAATAAATCGACGAGTACTAGAAAGCTGAAACATTATTTAATTATTCCTCTTCTTAGATAATCCTGGCATTTTACTTTTACAACGATAATGGTAAGTGAAACAAGAAGCGGAAATACGTTATGAATATAAACCCTATTGCTAAAACCATAGAGTAATTTATTGATATTTCGAGGTATATCAGCTTTAAAGAACAGACGCTAAAAGTGCACAGTATCAACGCGCTTTGAATTAAATATCTGAAAAGTTATGTACCCTTTAATTTAGGTTTAGATCAAAACATTAAATATAGCACAAACCGAGGGCAAAAAGGGGGTAAATTAAAAAAAAAAAACCAACATTTGATCACTTTCCTGTTTAAATTTAGCAACAACAAAAATAAAATCGTGTAGTGCGTTCCGGTCTTGAAAAGAGTCATTGAAAACACAAGATGAATGGACCACAGTTTAGCATTTTAAATACTAGACAGCCGTTTAATATTTTTAGAGGCAATACCGAGAAGTCAGCCAAACGTAGCAGAACTGATTTTCTGTACTTGAAGGGAAGGTGGGGTTCTAAAGACATCACAATAATCCTCTGTGCCGTGGTGGGCGACTCTGGAAAGATCCCTTTGAAACAAAAATGTCACACCTGAATACCTGCCCAAGCTTGAGTTATAGTAGGCGGTATGAGTCAGGGAGGAGGGAACGTTATATTGTCTCTGTATGATGCGATAGTAAGAGAGATAAGAGAGAGAGAGGAAGAGAGAGAGATAGAGAGAGAGAGAAAGAGAGAGAGAGCGAGAGAGAGAAGATAGGGAGATGGAGTGGAAGAAAGCGGAGAGATTAGTGAAAGAAAGAGGGTAGGAACTAGAGGTAAGAGGGAGAGATAAAAAGATAGAGAGATATCAGAGAAAGAGAGATGCATGGGCGAGAGAGAAAGAGAGAGATAGAGAAAGACGGTGAGAGGAAGAGAAATGCATGGCTTTATGTTTTTTTTTCACAAAGACTAAGAATGAGTATGCATCTATCAGGATTCCTTCTAACCTCTAACATCTTGCTAGCAAACCCAGAATAATACCCCGACTGGCGCTCCGCTCGATGTTGCCACCATATATAAGTTACAGGTAACACATTCCAAACTGTATCTGACAACCTCTTGTAGCGTTTATCCCACTAAACTCATAACGGCGTCCTCTATATGTTTAACGTCTCTTAAGTTCTCCAAAGCGATACTGACGGCGACAGACAAAATCTCTATTTGTACTGAAACCTGTCATATCGTGTGTCCGATAAAGGACCCTCCACTGCCCAATGGTCAAACTTCCAGCCTGTATCGTTTGACTCGGACAAGTCCAAGAGCTTATCATCATCAAGGGACGTATAGGCAAAACGTCCGGGATATTGGCTAAGCTCGTTTCCCCTCAGAGACCTGGTGACCTCAAAGTTATGTAGTCCTGTGTTACGTCTCCCTTCCTCCTCCTGATGTGTCTCTATCTCTGCTTTTTCCTGTTTTACATCCCCTATTTACCATACTCTTTTGATCTCTCTTGTTTCTCTCTATCTATCTATTTCTCTTTCTCTCTCATTCTGTCTTATTCCTACCTTCTCCTTATTTCTCCTTCGTTTCTATTTTCACTATCTTTTATCTTTCTCAATTTTCTTTTTCAACTGTCTTGATTTCTCTTTATTTCTTTCTCTATCCTTTTGCCTTTCCATTATTTCTTTCTCCACATCTTTGTCGCACATTTTCATGTATCGCTTTATTGTTCCCTCCCCCTCTTCAGTGCGCTATAACTTTCATTATATTGTATTAGGGGTGATATCACTTTGTTTACCTTGGTGATAAGGGTTGCTCCGCTTCTGGTCGTCAAGGTTACAATGATTCAACAGCACACACAACAATGGGCACCACCCTACCTTCTCTGAGACATTTCGAATTTCTTTTGCAAGCAATTAATGCATTTTAACTTCGTATCTTTGTTTCTATCAGTATCTCTTTGTATGTGCCTCTGTCTCTCTCTCCTGTTGCTTGGCACATTTCCTTTTGTGTCTATCATTCTCCATCCATGTATCTTCATTCAGTCTTTCTCTCTCTATCTCTCTCTTTTTTTTCTCTCTCTCTCTTTCTCTGCCTCTCACTCTCTCGTTGCTTGTCAAAATTCCTTTTGTGTCTATCATTCCCCATCCATGTATCTTCATCTTCTCTCTCTCCTTCTCTTTCTCTCTTTTTTCTCTCTCTCTCTCTTTCTCTGCCTCTCACTCTCTCGTTGCTTGTCAAAATTCCTTTTGTGTCTATCATTCCCCATCCATGTATCTTCATCTTCTCTCTCTCCTTCTCTTTCTCTCTCTCTCTCTCTCTCTCTCTATTTCTCCACCTCGCTCCACAGCCATACACTCTGTGGCGTACCATTTCACCAGATTGTTTTTTTTACCTTGGAAAATGTTTCACTGTACTCTTTCTCTTTCTCTCTCTCTGTCTTCCCCCGTCTCTCAATTGTATAATATCAACCTGTGTGCCCGTCTCTCTTTAAATGTTACAATGTATTCTTATACTTTTGTTTTCTTTCTTTTCCTACACCTTCTCCCTCTAATTTTATCTTGGCTTTTTCTAATCCTCTCTCTCTCTCTCTCTCTCTCTCTCTCTCTTCTCAGTTTTCCCCTTCACTCTCTCTCTCTCTCTCTCGCTCTTTCTCGTCCATCTATCCACACCTCTCTACACCCACAAACTAAAGATAGGGTACCTGAAATCAGTGTAAGTGAACGCCTAGCCGCCTCCCCAATAACCCGAGATAAGCGATGCCTGATCAAACACAGAGCGCGCCCTGTCATTTTCTCCCAGGCCAGGCGTGCCCAGTCTTGCTGCTGACGCACGACGCTGACCATCAGCTCTTCTAACCTAAAGTGCATTATATCCACAGCATCGGGAGGTACCTAGTTCGAAACGCACGATCGGCTTAAATTTTTAATTTTCCAATTTCTTTTCCTACTAGCTGGGTTAGTGCTAGTACAATCTGAATTGTGATATGCTGAGACATGTCTCTTGGTCTCCCGCACTAGCACTATGTGGCAGTTCTTAAAAAATCCCCAGACGATAGTATTGAGACCCAACCACCATATAACCTCTATAGTGCTGGCGTTGGACGCTAAGCAACAAACAAATAAATCCATAGCTTGGATTAGACACCGTGAGAGTCGTGTGGCCCATTTGGATGATCTAATGGTGCCCCTTATACACGGGGTCTCCCAATCTTTCATTGGATCCGTAAGTCTAGGATGGAGCAATGATTGGATGGTAGTGTAGATTTTCCTTACCCATCGCCGTCGTTTTTTACAATGGAGTCCGTAACGTCATGACGTCCATTGTGGGGCTTCAGTGGCGCAGTCGGTGTTTTTGTGGATCGTGAACAGACAAACCAGATTTTCGCTTGTTCAAATCTGTTGGTGTGCAAAGGTATATATAATCATTTTTTAATGTCATTAATTTACTTATCTCCAAACTAATCCGCCTAACCTTCCCATGACCTGTTACCCTCCCTCACTATCTCCCTTTACCTTCTGTAGAAAGGCAAAGTCTATAGCCTTTCCTACCTCAACACCAGAGGGGTGAATTGTTGCAAGTCTTAGAGCGATGGGTTTCCAGTTGAAGGGTCACTGGCTCGAAACCCACGATTGGTAAAAAAATGTATTTGTTTGATTTCGTCACATACTGTTTGGGTCAGTGACAATATAATATGACTGCCTGGGGCAGTTGTCACGGCCGCAGTGTCTCTGTCGCAGCTCGTGAAATTGTCCGACATTTGTCTTGGGACCGGTAGACAGTTATAGTCTATTTAGTGCTGACGTTGGACTCTCAGCAACAAACACACAAACACACACACACACACCTCACTCTGAAGCGCAATCTTTTGAGGTAAGCTCAAGGTCTAAAGGCTTCAGCTAGCCCAGGATAGAAAGACAGAGACGTAAAGCCTCAAGTTTGCAAAGGGCTGGAGTGCAGTGAAGCTGGGGATAGATAGGCCTACCAAAGTTTTGTAAATCTGCCCTCCGTTCAGGACTGCAAGCGGCATTAGTCGGGCTCAGTTATGGTGGAGGGGATCAGTGGAACAATATCTCAGCTGTCGGCCTGGTATTAGGGGCTTGAACTTTATTGATTTTCCTCTGGCATTTTATCTCAGTTTTATAGACCTTTTCCTCGATACGGAAGTAATATATCAGAGTTTTATGACAAACCTTAACCTTTGTTAAATAATAAAAAGGTGAAAAGAAAAGAACGAAATTTATAAAAAAGCTACTCTCTTTCTCTATCTCTCTCTTTTGTCTGTGACAACTTGCATTTATAACTTTCAATGTTTACTCTTTCTCGTTGTCTCTTTTATGACACGATTAATGGTCGTGATAACATTTTAGTGTCCCCCCCCCCCCCCCACATACACACACACACATATCCCCCCACCCCTTTTTTACCCTCCGTCATTACACACTGCAAACAAATATTTCTAAAACCTATCATACACTCCATCATTCTGATTCACATAATATCTGATCTTTATTGATAATGAGATACAACCAAATTATACCATAATTTCCTGAAAAATTCAGTTTTAATCGCATCATTGCAGACATATCTTGTGCAGGTTATACGTGTTTTAGTTTCTTCCCTACTTAAGACATGCTTTCTACGTCTCAACGTTTACATTTGATAATAAGAGCTCATTTTGCACTGTAGTTATCTTTTCTTCCTATTATTTCAAATTATTAATCCTTTCCTTTTCTCTACCTCTCTACACCGCCCCCCTTTTCCACATTCTACTTTTTTTTTCTATCTTTCTCTTCCTTCGTAATCGTTTTGATTTTCGCCATTTGAAATCTTCCATTTCACTCTTTTTCTTTTCTTTTTTTACTTTCGTAATCGAGATTTGTTTTCTCTTTCCATGCGTTACACTCTCCCTTCTCTCCCTTTCTCGTCTGTCTGTCTGTCTGTCTGTCTGTCTGTCTGTCTGTCTGCCTGTCTGTCTGTCTGTCTGTCTGTCTGTCTGTCTGTCTGTCTGTCTGTCTCTCTCTCTCTCTCTCTCTCTCTCTCTTTCTCTCTCTCGCTTGTGATACAGATCAATATCGCTACCAGTAACGTTGCCAGCCCAATAGTTATCACTTCTACATTTATAAATATTTTTTAGTATAATAACCACTTATTTATCACACTCTGTTTAATACATACATGTATCAGCGTTGTGAGAATCATTTTAAGAGTAAATTTGACACCACTTGCACTTTGGGAACAGTTTAGGTGTTTCAAACATAATAATTGTACCACTTCTCTTTTTCATGCATTGCGACCAGCACTCTTTTTAAATAATTTTACGTACAACTTTACGCTGGCTGATTAAAACTTGTTGGTTGAGAAGTATCAAAGTTTGTCAACCCTAGGTTGCAAGGTTAGGCAGTTCAATTCAGGAACATCCATGCTTTGATTTTTGCCTGGAAGAATGGGGGAGGTTACACAGGGCTACTGACTAAAGTAGTATTCTTTAAAAACAAAATTAAATATATTTAGGTCCCTTGTGTAGAACTTTAATAATACAGAGATGGGTGCTTGATCCATTAAACCTTCGTTATTTTCTTTTTCTTATAAAGCTTTATACTTTCTCTAGGTTACCGGCGAGATCGGTGTGTATTGTCCAAGATTTATTGAAGATCATTAACATTTTAGCGTGTAATACCGCGTCATCGTATACCCCACACCGAAACCTGATCTAAGTCTAGGATATCCACCTGTGTGCAACTTTGCATCAATCATTTACCCAGGGTTTCAGGGACTGAATGAGAGTGACTCCCACGCAATCAGTCTTCTTTTCTCCACTGGTCAAACCTGTTCCCAAGCCGAAAGTGGGGACAGAGAGGCAGAAAGAGAAAGGGAGAGGGAGAAAGAAAAGTTAACGAGCGCTGCATGCAAAGATAGATTGGACTTTGTACTTCTTTACTGGGAATTCGGGGGGAGGTGGGTGGCTCTAGTGGTAGAGCTTTAGTCTTCAGATCGGAAGGTCCGCTGTTCCAATCTCACGATTGGTCAAAAATTTATGTTCTTCCGTTTAGTCCTTTGTAACTGGTTGGGTCGGTGTCAATATAATGTGACCAGCTGAGACAGGAGACGGGATATCACCGCCCTGCCTCGCGTGTGGCATACCGGTCGTACACAAACTTGTGAGACTTCATTCTTGGGCCCAGTCAACAATGTAGCTTATGTAGTACTGACATTGCATATCAAACCAACCCTAATCAACTCCGCTACTCTTCCCTGGACCCTTGTCTCTATAGCGTTTTTTTTTTAATAAGTTTTACCATCTGCCAATCTCATTCTCTATACTTTTATTCATTGAGGAAAATATGTGCACTTTCTAAAGGGGAGAGAGAGAGAGAAAGACAGAGAGAGAGGGAGAGAGAGAGAGAGAGAGAG
>RQTK01000472.1:84263-121763 GCA_003991915.1 Elysia chlorotica
AGAGAGAGAGAGAGAGAGAGAGGCGGACAGACAGACACACACACAGACAAACAGACAGGCATACAGTTAGACTGAGACAAAGAGACAGACGAAGATTATAAAAATCAGTTAATTCAAATGATATAATAAGTTTTCACAGTGCGATGCTATTGACGTTTCTGTTTTGTTTAAAATACTTAATCAACCAATTTTTGGCGGATTATGTCAACAATGTAAGATAGTCGCATTCTATTATTAAAACCCGTAGTTTAATTATGTTATATTTATAGCTATCGTATGTTAGAAAGTGCGTATAGTTATTAGGATGAAGTGTGCAATGTATTACTCATTCTGCCTTTTTAGGAATATCTTATTACTGTGAGGTATGGTTAGGTTTGTGATACAAAAACTATGTGTACTCAAGTGCAACGATGGTAGCTGTTCTTAAATCCATAACAGTGAATTTTCAAAGTTCTTTCGGGAATCTTTTTCGTTTCGAATATTTATTTATAAATATTTTTTCTCTGTTTCAAAGGAAAGTGATTGCATGGGCTGATGTATATTTATCATTACTTACATTTGATTTAGACTGTGATTAAAGGAACCATATTTTCACCGGATAACGTCATGTGACCTGAATCAAGGTAACAGTAGTCTTGGTTATGTCCAACGGCACCAAGATGAATCTCAAACAGAAAGCTAAGAAGAAACTCGTCGGATCTTTCTCCAAAAGGAAGAAGCTCAAGATCACCGACGGGGAGAGCTATGGCGAGGAGGACCCCTTTGAGCTGCCCCCTCCCCTCCCCCGGACCAGGCCTCCAATCCCAGACTTTTCTGGAGATCAGCCGGAGTCCCTGGGCGAGACAGTGACCTCCCTTACCTCGTCTCACTCGGTTCCAGCCCTGCTTGACCAGTCAGGGGTTGTGGACGCGGAGACGGAGGACAAGGATGAGGATGCAAATACCAACATTAATGACAAAGGTGTTAAGAGTCTTGCCCGACAGAGTAAGAAACTGACAAAAACCAAGAGCGCGCTTCAGCTAGGGGAGAAGATCAGCGGTAAGGGAGGTAAGGCTGTAAAGTCCAGAGACAGCACGGACCGGGTGGAGAGTTTTCGCTACACATACTCTGCCGTCTACAGCTCCCTCTCTGATCAGAAACTCCCAGGGTCTGACCAGAAGGCGGAGAAAAAATTCAAGATCCGCCCCCACTCAGCCATACTAGGGAGTGATGCCATCACATCGGCATCGTCTTCATCGCCATCATCATCCCCTCCACCAATCCTGTCCAGCTCCTCGGGATACCACAGCTCGTCCACTTCAGATTTATCGTCTTATGCCCCCCTGAAAGACAAAAAGCTCCGCCGTATGATGTCCGATCAGATTCTAATGAAAAGTTCCTCTTCCGCTTCAGCATCAGCTGCCAAAAAATCCGTCCAGTGGTTAAAGAAAGAAGGAAAGTCCATTCAAGATCGAAATGGCATAAATACGTATGGGGAGGCAGAATCACAAGATAGTTGTGAGGAAAAATTGACCCGATCTCCCTCGTCCAATACATCCAGTGGTCGCAGAGCAAAGTTCAACATGGGGACCTCGGTATCCTCCTCGGCAGAATCCGGGGATTCGTTTGACCACGACATTGATCCACCAACTTCTGACAACACTGCTGCTGTATTAAACGTTGCTAAAAGTAACAAAAACCAGAATAAATCAAGCAAAAAGAGCAAGAAGCCAGAAAAGAAGGGGTTTTTCAGGAAAACTTCACAAAAACTTAAGAATTCTAGTAAAGAAGTAGCTACCAACAGTGTTGATGAAGCCAAACAAAGCGAGACGACTGTATCCAGAAGGCGCAGTCGCGGGGAGACGACCAAGGCCCTAGACCCGCGCCTTCTGCGGCGAGACCAGAGCAGTGACGCCATCAGGCGGACCAGCAGTCCGGTCGACCAGACCAGGAGCCGGAGCTGCCACGCGCGGCTGGGACCCAGGCCCGTCAATCACGGGGGGACAGACTGGTCAGATGACGGCGATCTGGACGATGGTACCGACGATATTGATGACGATGATGATGAGGATGATAATGATGATCATGGTAATGATGAGAGCAATGATATTGATGATACAGATGCAAATGACGGAGACAACGATCTTGACGATACAGATGGAGAAGGGACGCTCGTGGCGCCGGATGAAGACCGAATTCTCACCCAAGATATTGGCATATTTGAGGAAGTCTTCGAACCGACAGAGGATGACATCAGCATGGTGATAGGAGCCCAGCTGGACAATTCCTTCGAAGGTTCGGACACTACCCTAGACTTCACGTTTTCTAGCGACGACAGGGAGGAGTTTGAAGAGGCGAGGTTCATGCCCAGGTGTGTGGAAGAATCCATGCTGGCCAGACGTCGCAAGAAAGTCAGGGCGAGTCGTAAGCTGGAGAAAAGACATTCTCACAGAAAGAATGCTCCATCAGATAAAGACAAAACGGGGGTTCTGAGAAAAACAAGTTCAGTAAAGGAAGACAAAGACGACAGTGAGAGCATTAAATCCGTATCTTCCGAGTCTAAAAAACCTTTACAGTTGGACGTTAAAGCAGCGTCCTCCCCAACCACCCCTTGTATCGACCTTCCCAGGATTCCAAGGATGGACAACTCTGTACTGAACAAGATCAAGTTCTTCGAGAACTTCAGCGAAATCTCTGGCGTCACCTCTCCGCCCATGTCGACCAGGTCGAATTCCCCGATGCCGTCACCGTCCCCATCTCCCTCTTCGTCGTTTAACGCCGGAAACCAGGTTTCTCTCTTCTCCGGGAAAACCCTGAACGCCCGGCTGGCGGCTTACTTAAACAGTCACAGAGACATCACGATGTGGACGAACAGCCCGAGGAGGCCTGTGTCTGCCAGGGGTGTGATTGGTGAGAGGGGTTTGTCTCCAAGTCTGTCTCCGCATCGAGCCAACAAGCGCAGTAACAGCGACAGCACTAACACCACTAGCAGCAAGAATATCAACACCAACAACACCAACACCAACAGTAAAAGCGGGACTACCAACATCGGCAATGACAATAAAAGTCCTACTGAAATTCGTAACCATGTAGCCACAAATAAAACTAAAGACAACTCCAATTCAGACAATGGTTCTGAGAACAAAAGCAATAATAGTAATAACGATGAAACCAACGACTATATAAATAATAACAGCATCAATACAACAAGTGCCACCAAGGATACTAACGAAAGCACCAACGCCATTACCGCTTCCAACAGTAGCAATAGCACCGACAAAACGGATTATAAAAATATAAACGCTGTTGGGTTCAAATCCTGGAGCTTTACAAACACGAACCCGCGCCTCAACTTCAGCAAGTTTCGCCGCTCTGGATCCATCCCAGAGGCGGTTGCTGTGGATACCTACTCGGACAATCCATGGTTTGCCGGGGAGTCAACTTCTGACACCAAAAAGACCAACTCTGAAAACATATGCCAGGTAAAATACACGGTTAATACAATAAAACCATTTTTCAAAAAAAAAGCTTTTCACCACTAAGATCAACACTAGAAACATACGCCAGGTAAATTTATATCTACTTATATTTTAAGGAATCTAACCATGATTGACTTCATCAAAGTAGCCTTTCTCACAATAGCTCCAGGTTTTGGTAACTATTTATCTATCATTTTGCACCTTTCCTCATTGCGCGTCAGTAAATTTGTCCATGTCTGTCCATCATATTCCACGTCTATTCCCGTTGTGGTGGCCACTGATCATGCAGACTCCCCCAAGTTCCACACGAGCTTATACGCCTGCTTAATTGTATTGTCCCGTTGATTGCAACTCAGTGTCCACTTTCTTATTCTTTAGTCCGACTACCTGAGAGTAAGGTGACTCAATTTACGTGGTTTTCCCATGTTATCCTTATGCGTGTGTTTCTGTGTTATTATGTGTATATACCTCATATAACTGGAATAAACAAAAGCAAAATATTACCCATGTCCTGTCCAACAGAAATAACCAAGAAAAAATCTCAAGCAACAAAGAACACAAATTTAACTCTATAGATAGATAGACATAAAGAGATAGAGAGAGAGAGAGAGAGAGAGAGAGAGAGAGAGAGAGAGAGAGAGAGAGAGAGAGAGAGAGAGAGAGAGAGAGAGAGAGAGAGAGAGAGAGAGAGAGAGAGAGAGAGAGAGACTTAGAAAGCCGGTCTCTGCCCTAAAAGTTAATTCAGGTGTTTTTTTTTTGCATTTAAAACACTGAAGGCTGAAATAAACTTCAACGGACTATTTTAATTGAAACTTTTCCCTTTGATTGAAGACAATAAATCCACATGCGACAAGAAAAGCTCTCGGTGCAGAAAGCGCATAAATTTTTGAACGTGTTGGGGCGTATATTATAATCCCCTAGAGGGAGGGGCTTTTCTGCATTTGAAAAATAAATAAATGCAAAAACATTTTAAGGAGTTTACAGGTGAGAAAAAGTCCAGGCGGCGCGACTCAGTGAGAGATAGAAAGATACAGACTGGGAGAGAGACATAGAGAAAAAGAGACAGAGAGAAAGGGGATAGAGACAGGGACAGAGGAGAAGAAAGGGAGGGAGAAAGACAGAGAGAGAGGGAGAGAGAATGAGGAGACAGAGACAGAGAACAATAGAGAGAGAGAACGCCATATACAGAGACACATAGAGACAGACAGAGTGAGAAAGAGAGAAAAGTAAATGGAGAAGGCCAACATGAAAAGGAATTGTCACACATAGGCATTGTTGGATTAATGACGCAGATAAAAGTGTTAAACAATGAAAAAAAAATACAGACAATGACATCGAGGCAGATTGGACGATATGTAGACAGACAAAGGATAATAACATCTCAGAGTCTGATCCAAACAAACTGTTATCCGAGGGTTCTCAAACAAAACTTAAAATGCCAAACTAGTAAAAGTGTCTGTAACCACACACTGTGACTTTCTCAGTCTGGCTAGCATCCTGGGGCATTTCTAAGCTACCTAGTACAATATACAATATGGGAACAGCATTGAAGCTGAATGATGGTGTATCTCATAATCAAAAGGGATTATAATTATAACATAATGAAAAGCGTAAAATTTAGAGAATTAATGTAATTATATTTTAACCCTTGCACACACCGATATATACATATAGTAACCAATGAGACAACAGAAGAAAAGATATATATATTACAATTTGGAAAGTTGCTCAATCAATTTTTAATGAAACCAAAATACCAGGACATTTTTTTTCTAGAAAAAGTGAATTGGCTTGTCATCATTATTGGTTTTTTTTACCCCTAGATGAACAGCAATGTTTTTTTAAATCTGTCTCATTTTCATCCCATTAATTTTAATAAAAAATTTGTCTTGATCCATTAAGTTTTATTTAGAGATAACTACTTGGAAATTATTATTACACATAATTTTTTTTTCTTTTCTTTCCTTCCCCCCCCCCCCCCCCCTAATTCAGTCCAGCAATGTTTATTGTATAACAGACACATTAGAAAACGATGTTTGTTTAGCGTTCACAGTATTTTGTTTTGAACCAAACTGAGTGTTAAATAGGCAGTTCCAGGACCCAACTCTCAGATTGCTATAACGCCTATCGTTATACCTGGAACATGGCTTTAATGTCCGGCATGTGAAACTCATGCATCTGAAAATACTGAAAAGTGACAAAACTGCTAGGACTGCAGAGAAAACGCCGATGCAAAAAGATAGAGAGTTAGATCTTTACATGTAATCGCCGTGGAGCATTTTTCTTGAGACCTATGGGGCATTAAACTGGAGGAAGAAACGATATTCTGGTGGTTCATTTTCCTTTATTTTTAGGTGGAATTTGCTCTTAGTTTATGAGTGCTGTTTAAGCTGTGTGGCAAGTGTTAAAAAATATTAACAAAGCAGGATTAAAAAGTGTAAATAAACTAACTAGTGATAAATGTAACTGCTACATAGGTTAAATGAAAATGCTTATATGTGTGCTTTGTCTTGCTTTTGAAATGATAGAGAGTTACAATACAATAACTTTGCAAATCTAACTAAATTACTAAAGAAAAAAAAATCATTAATATAAAGCCAATATACCATAATGTTTATATTTGTTTAATGCAGAATACATAAATATGAAATTTTAAAATACGTTCTCTGCATTGTAGCAGCAACTTTCACTCACACGTTCAAATATTCAGCCTACAACAAGTAACAGTCACTGACTCAGTAGTGCCAAGCATCTAACACCAAACAAGTTTTTATAACCGTCAATAATAGAATAGTGCCCAAATTAACCTTAGCCTGACTTAAAGGAAGTTTTAAAACCGTAAAACTGCCTCGTTCTTTGCATCATTTCAGTTTGGGTTACGTAAAATTAAAATAATTATGTTCAGGAGTCTTTTTCTACTTATTTAGAGTTTCTTTGCAACTCACAGGAGGCAATCATTATAGATAAATACTGAATGAAAAAAAACGTTGAGTTACTAAAAGTCTAGACTCATTCCTTTTTAAAAAGCTATACAATCTTCCAGTGTCGTGTTAAATTAATAACTTAATCTGATATTTTCATTTTAAAATTGCAGTAGGACTCTACTTTAAGAAAATAAAAAAAATGAAGTTAAATTAAAAACCTTTGCCTTTCTAAAACGACACCACACTTTGAAATTTGGGTCTCCGCCAGTGATCCTTATAAAAGACCATAAAACAATCATTATCCTGATGACTGACATACAATGTTTGTTGTTTAAAAGCAATAAATTCTCTCCTGCGATCGATTTTTCCCATAATTCCTATTAGAAATCTAGAATACGTTAAATGGAGAGCGAGAGAGAGAGAGAGAGAGAGAGAGAGAGAGAGAGTAAAAGGGATAGCGATGTAGGCATTATAACAAGCAGAATTTACAACAACAACAAAAAAAACTATAGAAATACAAGATACTTTAAAACTGCCACTATGTTGTATACGCGATAAATGAAACTAATTCAATAAAAAGAAGCTTTGATCTTGATCTGACATTTTGCTTTTTATCATTTTAAGTTAATTATTGAAATATTAAAAAAATAACTACGAGCTAGTATTAGGATATCAGAAAATCGTTCAATCAATCAACCAAACAGTCATTAAATCAATACTTATGCTGCCCCAATAAATCCATCAAACAACCCCATGAGAATCACTAAAAAATAAAACAAACAACAACAACAAAACAAAACACCCCTCACCCCTGAAAAAAGCAAGAGGAAAAAAAATAAGACAGAAAACAGGTGATCCAAAAAGAGGACAGACACAACTCATGCGTTCTTGTTTCATCAGCACTGATTTTTCTTTGTTACGTCCCTTGATCCAGGTGTGCCATCACCCGGTGTGCACTGAGGACAACGGTGACCTCCCCTTGCTGCTGTGCCGCCAGTGCGAGTCGGACATCCACAGACGGCCGGAGTACAGCGGTCATCTGGTGCTGGACATCAGTCAGAGGCGTGAGTATCTCGGTGGTTGTGTGTTAGAGCGTCACGGTTTCCAGTTGAGAAGTTCCCGGTTTGAAACCCACGATTGGTCAAAAGTGTATTTGTTGGATTTGTAGAAATACAGTACTAGATTGGTCAGTGTCACAATGATTAAAGCGCCTAGGACTGGACTCCTGGTATCTCCGTACTGTCCGTGGTCGCACTGGCGCAAGTGGTAGAGCGTTGGTCTCTAAAACGGGTGGCCCCTGAGTCGACACCCACGATCAGTCAAAAAAGTACTTGCCACATGTCCTTCCCCACAGGTTGGCTCGCAATCTGAAAAATATGACCGCCTGAGATAGCCGCCAAGCCACACCCCCCTCCTCGCACTGTCCAGTGTTTGACAGCAAATAGAAATGCCAGACGTTAGCCTTGGGACAAGGCCACAATAGAGCCGATATTTTTCTGAAATCGGGCTTAAAGCAATAAAACAAATAAACGAACCTCTTGAGAAATACAGGGTTCACACCCCCCTCTATATTATATATAAAATATCTCTCTCATTTTATCTGCTTGTGTGTATGTGTCTGTCTTTTTTCCCTCCCCGCCCGCCTCCCTTCTCCCTCTTTCTTTCTTTCTTTCTCTCTATCTATTGGTCTTTTTCTCTGTCTGCCTATTAGATATGTCTATCTGCTCGTCTTTCTATATCTCCCTGTCTCTCTTTTTCTGTCTCTGCCTGCCTTTCTGTCTGTCTTTCTTCCTCTCTCTTTCTCTCTCTCTCCCTCTCTCCCTCTCCCACTTGCCCTGTCTCTTTCCCTGTCTCTGTCTCTCTCTTTCTCTCTCCAACAACCCCTATCTTCCTCAGCACTGACAAAACTGTCTCCCTTCCTCTCCTCAGGCAATCAGTCGTCCCGAGGCCCTCCCCCCTCTCCGGGAATCGAGGAGGAAGAGGATGGAGAGAGCGACAGCGACGATTCCTCCTCACAGCACATCACAGAAGATCAGGTGGACGGGCTCTTTGTCAAGCATAACGCCAAAATCAGGTGGGTAGATCACCATTTATGTTATCATTCTATTATATGTTCTATATATGCGATTTTAATGTGTAAAAGCTCTAAAACCTGAGTTTTTTTGGATGGCCTCTCTCTGAACCATAATGTCAAAATCAGGTAGCTTGCCAATCAGTTAATCATTCCCTTATGGTCTACGTTTAGTTAAGTTTAAGCCTCTTGATTCCCTGTGGAACATACGGCCTCAACAACTCCCCTCCACCGGACTCCATTCTGGCTGGTCCTCTTCAGCTCGGCCCATGTTCTATGTTGCTATGTCAAAATTATATTCTTATGAAACGAGATATTAAAGGTGAAAAAGTGCAATGAGCAGAGTTTATTGGATATGGCGCTCTATAAATAAATGTATTGTTATTTTATTCAAATTTGCAGCGAGGCTTCCGAAAAAAACAGGCAGGGTCACCGAAATAAAAAAAAGGCCTATATTTTATTAGCGAAGTGAGATAAGTTTTACATCATTACAATTTTAGGACAGTTTATATTCCTAATCTAGTAGGCTTATCGGCAGAAGGAAAAATAATCACTGAGTATTATTCCGTCCTAACTATGATAGCTATTAAAAATAAATAGATAACTATCACCCTTGTTATACTAAATACGTTTACTTCAGTCCACTTGGTAATTTTGCCTGTTGTTTGGTAAGCCTCGGTTTGCAGACATGATGATCTTATTTAATTGTTTGTTTGTCTTTCTGTTGTTGTTTTTATAAATGCTCATAAGGATTTATACAAAAAAGTCCTAGAAACGGACCCAGTTTGGTGAAACATTGTCTATAGTTATCCATAGATATCCGTTTTTGCAGGGAACTCTGTAACACCACAACCACAGAAACATTAACTTGTGTTGTGATCGGTTGGTGTTTTAACAGCATAGAGGTTTTTTGGCACATCCTTAGATATATTAATATTTTTTTTTCTTGTATGTTTGCCACTGTTCTTGACCATCTAAACTATCTAATACATGTGTATGTTATAGTCATTTAGAAATACCTAAATATTTTAATCGAAGTCAGGAGGATAAAGTGATACGCTGATATCACAGCCACAATTTCAGTTATGATTAAAATTAATGCTATTGAAAATGTATCCAAAGAAAACTGTACAAACCACAATGGCAGGCTTAGCCTACCAGCAGCTCTTTCATCTTACAGCCCATAATACTCCTCGCATGATATGGTTAATCGGATTATTGTTATTAAAAATAGTCCTCATGTACTCGTTTAACTACTACATTATTTTCATCTTACAGTTTAGAGTAAGAATATAATTATTAAACTGTATTCGAAGTTGATATATCTAAGTCAATAAAACCAACGAGATGGAAAGAACGATCCTGTGCCAAAAATGTTGAATTTTTATCTGTTGTTTTCACTAATGTTGCCTTTTTTTTACCGTAACGCGGGGTGAGGGGGCTCAATAAGTAGACCGCAGAATCCCGTCCTGTGGCTTATGGTTCGAATCCTAACCAGAATGTTTTGTTCCGTACTGGGACAGTTTCCATAACAATGTAAATGGCTAAGACATATTGATCTAAATCCTGGCTCTCTCTATTTATAAAGAACTGAACATTTTCATACGCATAGACTCGAAAACATCCGCAGACTTCTATCAAATATCTAATCACTACCAACAGCATCGCCGTAACTACTAACCTTTAGAGCGAAAGTGTACACATTAACAGAATCGATTTTCTAAAAAATAATAATTGTCATTTTTTTGCTGTTGATAACTGGAGCAATTACAATATGATCGTAACCGCATAATCCAACGGCTTCTCGCCAAAAGGGCGAACTGTTCTTATGGATTTTTCATAATAGGATTAAACTAAAAAAAAAGAAGAGAAAAACAAACATTTGTATGCAATGAAAACAACAAACAACAAACAAACAAACAAGTTTTTTTAATGGATCGTCCATAAACTAGACTATAGTAACACATCTCTTGTTCTTACGAGGGGAGTCTACGCTTGTTTTACAAATCATGACTGTTTTTTAATGACGGTTGTTATAATATAATTATAAACTTTATACTCGCCAGTCTCTCGCCAGATGAGCGGTAAAGATTCTCTATTTTTTTCTTGTGATGAATAATTCTAATAGATTTTGTAATTCGATGTGTTCATTTCATTTTCGTTTAATCTTTATGACAAATACTGATATTAAGGAGAAGTTTTGATGTTGAGTACTAGCATCCACTACTTTTTGTTTTAAAGTTTCAAGCCAACGTACTTGTGACTTTTGTTTGTATGTGTAAGTCTGTGTGTGTGTCTCTTTGACTTTTCTTTCTTTCCATGTCCATTTCTTTTAGTGTATCATTCAATATAATCTCCTTAATATCGTCTATTTTTGTGATTTTTAGTTTGTCAACATTTCTTTTACTTTTTTCGTCTACTTTCTGTGCTTTTTTCTAGTCTGATGCTCTCTTTTTGTGTCTTACTTAATTTGTGTCATTTTACAACAATGTCTTTTGATTGAACCTTTTCACTATTTTTGTGTACCTAATATCTTGATGACCCTTTCTATATTAATATAATTTTGGTAATTTTCTTGTTTGTCATCTCTTAATATTCCTTGCTTCATCACGATTGTGTCAATTCAAATTTTCTCCATCACTCTCTGTATTTCCATACTTCGAATATTTTTTTAAACATTATTTGTTGCTAAGAATATTTAAGGAACATATTAGTTTAATTGTAAAACACTGAAATTGTTCTACTTTTGACAAGGGAGGATTGATTAAATTAAACCTGTCCATCCTCATAATATCTCACTAACATAAATTTGTTTTAAATACTTTAAAAAAAAACGTAAAAAAGGTGAACGGATAAACCAGAGACATAACGACTTTGAAAATGTTCTATTGATTAGAAAACAAACTGTATTTTATAATGGATGGTAGTCAAATCGCTAATAGGTTTTATATTCCTATATTGTCTGTCTATGTATGTCCAATTTTCGGTCAATCTGTTGGCCATTCTGTATGTTTTATCCGGCTAATTTTTTTTAATCCATTAATATCCATCCTATACACACACACACACATACACACACATGCAGTTGAAACAAACGGCTGCCATCAAACCACAGCCCATCACGGGAATTTTCTTCTGAAAGACCATTCTTAACGTTAAAAAATATTATTGATAACATAAATTATCATTACAATAATAATTTAGTACGCATCAACATAAAATTGCTTTTGCTTTAAAAATGTTTTAAGAAAGAAGCCCTTAATCTTTTTACTATTACAAAGCTTCTTTTTTAGCCTTTTTTTAGACTACATTCTTAATTTTTTTTTTTTTTTGCCTCTTCTTTCAGAAATAAATCCCCAAGTGATCTTGAGAGGAAACTAAAGCGGAAAAAGGCGTTAAAGAAAAAAGGTTCGAAAAATGTACGTATGCTTTCGTTTTCATAGAGAGATAGAGAGAGGGGAAAAAAGGGAAAGAGATCAGTTCTAATTGGAAACATAAATAAAACTACTATTACCATTCTAAATTAATATTCCATCCAATATACTTTTTTTTTAAATTTTGGTAAAACGAAGTGACTCTTCTTCCAAACAATTTTAACATAAAAAGACTCGATGCCCACGCCTCTAAATAGCGATCCCTCGCGGGCTCTTCGCATTAATTTGGCCAATTTTTACACCTACTTTAAAATGAAATCCGAGCATACCCAATCATCTTGGTCTAAATATCTTACAATATTCACTTATTGACAGCAATAGTAATCGTTGGTCTGACTGAAGAAAACCTCATCTAGTTTAACATCTTAATCCTATGCGGCGACGACTCCTTGTTGGCATATAATTCTTTGATGTGTTTTTTAATTCCCAGGGTAGCCTAGAGGCAGCCTTGGCTCAGATCGCAGATCCAGAGGGGACGGGCCAGATGGATGGAGATGGATTCGATTCTAGGTAGGTCCTAGGTACCTAGATATATAAGTCGTAGAGTACTTTATACTTCCACATTCTAGAAATAGGGGTTTTCCGATAGCTGAAGTACTTGCGTACTAATCAATAATGTTATGGATGTGGTGCGTCCCAGTTTTTCTGTGATTCAGCGACAGCTGTCTAGACCTTTGGTAAGAGCTCTCTCTCTCTCTCTCTCTCTCTCTCTCTCTCTCTCTCTCTCTCTCTCTATTTATGTCTCTCTCTCTCTATTTATGTCTCTCTCTCAGTCTCTCTCTCTCTCTCTCTCTCTCTCTCTCTCTATTTATGTCTCTCTTGTGCTTTGACTGCACATACACATAGTAGTTAAGTGGGAGAAGATAAAAGTGCAAATTTTCAATTAAACGGGATAAACTTCTTCTGCTGTGTAAAAATACAAAAATAATTCCCATAATCTCATAGTTCCCCAATACAAGAGTTTGATACTTTAAAGCTTGTATTCTAGTGGAAAATTAGCAAGGCTTTACTATTCTTTCATTCAAGCCAACAAAACACCCCCTAAACTGATTTTTACCTTTGGTCACTTTGCATTTTATGTGTTGCTTATTTTAAATAGCAAAATTATTTTTTATACAAATCATGTGAATTTGTCTTAAACACTAAAAATAAATATTCCATGTACTCAAATGACCCTTCCTTCTTCTCCGCCACCACCTACTCATTCTCTACCCGCTTTTCAGTTTATTCATAACAGAAAACCTATAGCTCAAACGAACGCGAATCCTACATTTAAAGTACCTTGCTAATAGGAATAGAATGTTATTCGTTATGGAAAGTGTAGCCATAATCATAATAAAGAGCCTGCAATGGTAACATGCTCGTTTATTGCTGCTTAGATTTCTAAGAGCCCGTCTCGAAACGACTGGGTAAAGATCGATTTTCACACAAAAGACTTATTTACCAATTAGGGAAGCGGAAATTCTGAATTAATTTGGTCTTTCTTTTGAGATCAGTTCTTTTCAAGCTCTTTTAAGACTGCGGCTCTGTTCAGCACCTTATTTCTCATTCTCTCTTGGTTGATGTTATCTCAATGTCTTTTTTCTCTCCCTTTTTTCTATCTGTCTGATTTTTCTCTCCCCCTGCTTTCTTTCTCTCTCTCTGTGTATGCCTGTCTGTCTCTCCATCTATCTATCTATCTATCTATCTTTCTATCTATCTATCTATCTATCTATCTATCTATCTATCTATCTATCTATCTATCTATCTATCTATCTATCTATCTAACTACCTATATATCTGTCTATCTACCTATCAATCTATGCGCTATGTATCTAGTATTCTATCTATCTATATAGTATAATTATGATTATGCTTTTCCTGCTAGTTTTTTTAAACGTTGCTCTCTCTCTCTCATTGTCTTACATATTGTATTAAACTATATCTCTCCCTTATCTCATCTCTATCTCTCTCCCTCTCTCTCTCTCTCTCTCTCATTCTCTCACATATTGTATTAAACTATATCTCTCCCTTATCTCATCTCTATCTCTCTCCCTCTATCTCTTTCTCTCTCTGTCTGTCTCTCTCTCTCTCTCTCTCTCTCTCTCTCTCTCTCTCTCTCTCTCCCTCCCTTCTTTGAGTTTTTTTTTTTTCACTGCATGTACCTATCCTTGAGATACTCTTCACCTTAACTTTACTGTACGACCCTTGTTCCACACACACACCATCTCCTCTCACCCGCAGCTCTGCCCAGGAGCGCCGGGACTCCGGACTGGGAGACTTCACATCCGGGGCATTGGCACCAGAGCTTGACAGTCCAGGCGCTGACGCTAGCAACTCGGCCACCAGCGGGGGCGGCCCTGCCTCGCATAGGGTTCCGGTTCGGAGACAATCTAGGGTAAGCCTGTGTTATTAAGTCTGACGCCAGTGCGTTTGCTGTAAGTTGTGTACAAAAAGAGGCCTTTTGATAAGCGGACCCAAGTTGGAAACGATAACGATAGAAATGAATCTGTACCGGCGTCCAACAATAGTCATATCAGAGAGTGTAAAATACTGAGAGGTTTCACGGCGAGGGGTTTCCGTATATGACTTAAGATGTTTAAGGCAGTTGCTTCCTTCTTTAAACCCTAGTAAAATCTCAATCTAAACATTGCTCAACCGCCGTAGTTTTTATTGAAGAAATTGAGCGAGCACAGGTTAAAAGGTTTAACGCCCAACGTCAGCGCCATACACGCTATATTGTAACACGCGTGAAGCTACCTCCGCGTACCAATAGCACTGTGAGCTTTATGTGGAACGTCTCTCTCAATCCATAGTCTCTGGTGTTTCCTCAGACTTAGGGAGCCAATAAGCGATCACAAAAACTGATGCATAAAGGCTTGACTATGTTTTCTGTTTTTGTGGGCGTTTCGCAAGTTCTGCAGTGTTCATTTCTCCCTTAACAAAATCTGCCCTCTCTCTCTCTTTCTTTCTCTCGCTATCTATCTCTCTCCCCCTCTCTCTATCTATCTCTCTCCCTCTCTCGCTCACTATCTATCTCCCTCTCTCGCTATCTATCTCTCTTGCTATCTCGCTGTCTATCTCTCTCCCTCTCTCGCTATCTATCTCTCCCCCTCTCTCGCTATCTATCTCTCTTCCTCTCTCTGTCTGTCTCTCCCTCTGTCTCTCTGTCTCTCTCCCTCTCTCTCTCTCTCTCCCTTTCCCTTTCTCTACCTCTTCTCCCCCCCCTCTCTCTCTCTCTGTCTCTTTGTCTTCTCCTCCTCTCTCTCTCTGTGCCTCTTTCTCAAAGAAGACATATGTTAAATAATGTTCTGAATGTATACGTCTGGTGTTTGTCTTCAACCCTTTCGTCTTCCACCCAGATCGCCATAAACGCTAGTCACTTCACACTCAAGTTTTCTGGTGGAGATGGTCAGAGAGAGGATCTCGAGGTTGTAGCGGCCGTCCACAACAGACCAACGACTCTGAGGTAAGGGTTCAATACCCAGACAAAAACAGTATGCATACATTTATGTGTTTATAAAGATGGAGAGGAAAGACAGAGATAGATAGATAGATAGAGAGAGAGAGAGAGAGAGAGAGAGAGAGAGAAAGAGAGAGAGAGAGAGTTGTTAATAGCTGGAAACCAATACATTCGGGTTCGAACCATGATCGCTCAAAACTACAGATTGGGTAAGTGTCATTATAATGTAACCGGCAAAGACAGGAGTCCTGGTAACAGTCGCAATATACACATTATCAGACGTTAGTTTTATGACTCGTCCACAATGACGCTTTACAGTTCTGGTGTTGGTCGTTAAGCAACAGAATAACAAACATCCGGGTTGGACTGCAACATAAAGTCACCCCAAAGCAAAAAACTGAACAAACAGAAAACGCAATGACTAGGATGCATGAGTGCGGCCTTTTGCCCCCCTTTCTTGTTTTGTGAATCGCAATGCCTGTAAAGTGACCACCATCTTGTTCTGGGCTGTGTCCGCAGGGAGGCCATCGAGTCTGTGCTGGAGAGCCGGAACCTGGATATCAACAACGTGAACGTCTTCATCGAGAAGTCCCGGACCCCGCTACCCATCAACAGCGACACCGTCTTCCTGGCCGGGAACACGCTCGAGATAAAAGGTAGGTCCTGGGTGGATGGATGGGTGGATTGGTGGATGGGTGGATGGATGGGTGGGTTGGTGGATGGGCGGATGGATGGGTGGGTGGATGGGTGGGTGGATGAAGGGTGGGTGGGTGGATGGGTGGGTGGGTGGATTGGTGGATGTATGGGTGGACCACTGGATGGACGGATGGATGGATGGATGGATGGATGAATGAATGGGTGGATAGCTGGATGGACGGATGATAAATGGGTGGATGAATTGGTGGATGGCTGGATGAATGGACAAATGGGCGGATATATGGATGGATGTATGGATGAATGGATGGATGGGTGGATGGACGGATGGATGAATGGATGGACGGATGGATGAATGGATGGATAGATGAATGGGCGGATGGCTGAGTGGTTTTATTAAGAGAAATGGCTGGATATATAAATCTAAATCTCTGTTTTCTGGAAATAATTTACATCTTAGTCTGGCTAGATGTATCCTGTTGCTGGTCTAGGCCCGAATGTCTTTTTTATGGAATAAGTAATATCTTTTTGTATCCAAGCAGTTTTAGCTTTAGATGTCCTTTTTATTATCATTTCTACTTATTTTTAATATGTGTCTTACTGTGTTCGTAGACTTCCTATTACCGATATCTATTGTGTTAAGGCTGGTATCATTGTTCTTGTCATATTGTGTTGAATATGTCTGTCTCCTGCCTTAATTTACTTAAAGGTACATTTCGAAATGCCAGATTATTTTTTTTTATTTTATGGTCGTGCGATTTCTCTGTGGTCTAACAATCATTCTTTCGTGTTTGATTTCGTCTTTTTGTCTGTCTAGACGTTGCCTGCACTGCTGCTTCCGATTGTAATAACCATGCTTCTTTTCTTCCTGAATTCTCCTCTCAGTGGAAAAATCTCAAGCCGATGTGCCTTAGCACTGTATTATTTGTATTACTTACCCATTTTTATGCATTTGTTAACGCATTCTTTCCTCTGAACTGTTCACGCAAACCAAAGCTAATCTTTGGTGTGTTGATTTCTCTGAACAATAATACAAATAATAATTATTAATTGCACACAATGTTTTCATCGGTATATGTCTGCCTGTGTCTCTGTTTGACTGTCTGTCTGTCTGTCTGTCTCTGTCTCACCACACTTTCTCCTCTATGTCTATGTTATTTCCTCTTCTGCCTTTTTCTCTCTTAGTTTATCATTTATGTCTCTTTCTGTCTTAGTTTATCTTTTGTGTCTCTTTCTCTGTTTATTTACTTTTTCTCTGGCTAATAATCTCATGCTCTCTGAATCTTTCTCTTACTGATCTCGATACTGTTCTGCTATATTTGAAAACTCACGCTGGTAACAAATGTCTCCTTCATACCATTTTCTCATATGTCTTTTAACTGACGTTTTGAGATACATGTATTTCTAATATTCTGACCAGCTTTCCGGGGATTTTTTCTTTTGTAAGTCGTTACTACTAAACTTGCTGAACTTCATTATTGTTAACGAAAATCGTGCGACACGTTTGGGTTCCATCGACGGTCCCCTGTTATAATTATTTCACCTACAAAAAAGTGAAGGGCTATAATTACCATTCAGCAATGTCTATTTCTGTTGTCCAAATTCTAAATCAAGAGTCCTGCATTGTTTGATGACTGTTAATTCTTTTACATAAATAAGATGTGTAATATCACTGGCCCTGCGTTACATTAGTTTGTGTCGAAGGCATCCTAATATAACCATGAGTTTGTAGACTAGGAAAATCTCCTCTAGTTTGAACAATAATTATGGTCTGTTCCAGCCATCTCTCCTTCTCGCTGACGAATTCTCTCTTTCCGTCTGTTTGCCTGTCTATCTGAGTGTCTGTCTCTCCTTCTCTTTTTATGTCTCTCTCTCTCTCTCTCTATCTATCTTCCTCTCTCTCCCTCTCTCTCTATCTATCTTCCTCTCTCTCCCTCACTCTCTATCTATCTTCCTCTCTCTCCCTCTCTCTTATGTGACTCTTTGCGTGCTTTGTTTTTCCAATTAAAAGCAAAAACATCTCTCTCTCTCTCTCTCTCTCTCTCTCTCTCTCTATCTATCTATCTATCTATCTATCTCATTACACGTATCCCTGCCTACACCATGTTATCAGATATCTGCACCTCTTAGACCACCATTTTGACAATCAGATCGCAGCCTTCTTCCTCAGACACAGTAATGATTCCAACATCTTAACATCACGTCCATAGGGCTAGACCTTCGGCTAAGAGTACAAAGGAAGATTAAATTTAGACACACAATGTACCATATATTTAGAAGCCGTAGTCGGATGACTAAATTTACTTCTGTATTGTACTTAGTAGCCATAGGTTTCAGATTTGCATAAGACACGACTAGTCGGTGTAGATTGGTGGAGGCACGAGATGCGGTTTCCGATTTGTGTAACATCCTGGCCGACATACCCACTGGCTGCATAGAATTCTCGTTAGTTTAGAGGACGCGCCTGAACCTCTTGTGTTCTTCTGGGAGAGTGAAGGAGAGATAGAGATAGAGAGAGAGAGAGAGAGAGAGAGAGAGATAAATGAGAGAGAGAGAGAGAGAAAGAGAGAAATAGAGTGAGATAACGAGCTCTCACCAGCAACCCCTGAGACAGCACGACGAAGCTCACCAGCATCAATTAAAGTCACTTCTACCAGAGACCTGTCGTCTAGTGAGCACAAAAATGGCCGCCTCTCCCACTTCTGCTTCCAGCACCACTATAAACACTGTTCATCTATGTACTCAACCATCTCTTTTTTTCTCTTTTTTAACAACAAGCTACAGACAAACACTCTTCATCCATGTATCCAGACCCATCTTATAACGCCGCAAGAGATTCGATCTAAATAGCCTCACAGGCTATCGTTGTATAACTGGCTTTTATTTTTTTTGTTTTTTTTTTACATTTTCAGCTTCGTCTCTCATAATCTCTCTTTCTAAGACTCCTCTTCCTCTATCTCACTATCTCTTTTGTTGCTTCTTTATTTCCTTTGCGCCTTATCTCTGTGGCCTTTTTCCCCCCCCCCCCCCCCCACACACACACCCACCACCGATCGTCTAAACATCTACCTGCCTCCCCTTGAGGGATCGATTCTCAAGCAAACATGACAGGTTAATGTGGACTCAAGAGAGATATAGATACCGCAAGAGAAAGAGAAATGGAAAGAAGAGATATAGATACCGCAAGAGAATGAGAAATGGAAAGAAGAGATATAGATGCAGCGAGAGAAAGAGAGATGGAAATCAAGGATGGGAGAAAGAGAAAACTAGGAGAAAAAAATGGAGATAACAGGGAAGGAAATAGGATGAATCAAAAGATTGAGGGGGTAAAAGAGAGAAAGATAGAGAGAGCGAGAAAGAGAGAGAGAGAGAGAGAGAGAGAGAAAGAGAAAGAGAGACTTACAGACAGACAGACATACATAGTTAGAAAAAGACTGTGGGGGAATTTAAGAGAGAGAGAGAGAGAGAGAGAGAGATGGAGAGAGAGAGAGAGACAGACTGACAGATAAACAGAGGAAGACAGAAAGGCGTACAGAAAAAAGTCTAAAGGACGATGGAAAATGAAAAAAGGCCACAGAGATAAGGCGCAGATGGGGTGCTTAGTAGTAGAGGCAGTGTAAGAATTGAAAAAAAAAAGGTGAGTAGGTTATGTAAAGATCAATTGGGGTCGGTCAGTACTTAAAACAAGAGTAAAAGTCATTAGTCCTCAACAGAGAGAGAGAGAGAGAGAGAGAGAGAGAGAGAGAGAGAGAGAAAGAAAGAGAGAGAGAGTGAGAAAAATATTTATGAATTTTAGTGCGTGAATGAGTGAGTGAGTTTGTTTTACGAGACTACGTTTATAAAAGATAATGGAAATTGATCAGAACCCTAGAAAAATGAAAGAGAGAGAGAGAAGAGAGAGGGACAGACAGAGAGAGAGAGAGAGAGAGAGAGAGAGAGAGAGAGAGAGAGAGCGAAAGAGAGACGAAACACATTTTGATGAAAGTTGCAGTGATAGAGAATAACTAAAAAATAGCCTTATTCCATATTTTAAAAAAAAACAAAACAGAATGTTAAAAAAATCATCGAAATTTAAGGTCTTTAGCGGAAAATGCTTCGAAAAGTTATTGATGTTAAGATCGAGGGACAGTCAGTGATGAAAAAGGCAAGCCGTATAGACAGACTTTGTAGAGTAAAAGGTGATCTATGATCCAGACAAAATAATGCCAGACGGGCAGTTTTCGAGTAGATAGGCCTATCACGCCCAACTGTTGTAATATATCGAATGTCTGCTCACTCAGTCGAGAAATCACGTCCTCAGATGAGCCCTTCAGTGCGTGAGGGAGGGGGGGGGGAGACGGCGATCTCTGACCAAACTTGATCATCGAGTTTCTCCTTCATTTTCTCTCCTTAAGACCTGGACTTCTGCACACTCTCCTCTCCATCTCCATCTCCTTCCTCCCATCCCTCTGCTCCTCCCCAGCCTCTGTCCTCCAAACTGTCCCCTCCGCCTCCTTCCTCCCTCGTCTCATTAGACTTTTACGCTCCTTGTAACCCTGTGAGTACATCACTTTAGATCTCGAGAGAGTGAAAGGGAGGGAGAGAGGGGGCTTGAAGATGTATGGGAAGACGGAGCGAGAAAGGGAAATAATGATAGAGAGAGAGAGAGAGAGAGAGAGAGAGAGAGAGAGAGAGAGAGAGAAATGACTAGACATAGACAGATAGGCCGGAAAATGACAGAAAGAGAGAGAAATCGAGAGATCAAATGAGATTAAGAGAGCAAAAAGGAGATAGAGATCGAGAGAAAGAAAGAAAAATAGAAAACGAGGGAGAGAGAGATATCGTGTGTGAGAAATCGAGCGATGTTATTATGATATATAGATTCAGAGAGACAGAGAGAGAGAGAGACAGAGAGACAGAGAGAGAGAGACGGAAAGACAGACAGACAGACTTTGGAAAAAAGGTTGAGGGAGATAAAGAAAGAGATAGTAGTAACGAGAGAGAGAGAGAGAGAGAGAGAGAGAGAGAGAGAGACAGACAGACAGACAGACAGACAGACAGAGAGCCAGAGGGATCTGGATGCCAGTGTTTTGTCCTCACCCACTCGCCACGCGCCACAGGTCCAGCGAGAAGAAAGAGATGGAGAGAAAGGCGCTGGCTGGCCCTGAGTCTGGTCTGGAATCCTCATCTAGCCGCCCGATCACCCGTCCTGGGTTAGATGCAGATCCAGATCGAGAGCTGGATCACCTAGATCACCTATATCTAGATCCAGTTGTGCATCACTAAGTCCATGCTAAACGCTTGGTCTGAACGGATGAGAATTGTCTGCTCTCGTGTTTCCGTCCTGGTTGAAGCGATACGAAGTCAGTGTCCTTGCGCAGTGTTAGCTTCTTTCAGGGGTATTGTTCCAGGTTATCTGGTATCCTCGGTGTTATTCTTGTTCACGCGACGGTGCATGCATAATGTAGCAGTGGTTGTATGACTGTATAACTAAATTGATGGTTCTTGAATGTTGCAGCTGTAACGCTTTTGTTTACTGACGTGATTAAATTTCGCTGCGGATTTGCCAAATGCATGTTAACATCATTTTGAATCAGACAGAAAACAGGAATGAATTTTTTTATAATACCTATGAAATAGTTTTTTAAGCAGTGATTTGCATAACTACAATTCTAACTTAAACATATATCGTCTCTCTGTAATACTGTTTTTATTAAAACAGAGGATTCAAACATTTTTCAAAATTAATATATTCTGAAATGTTGAACGATGTTGGATGCATTTTTAGTTTCCTAACAATGAGCTTTAATTGATAATATTTCCAATATTCGTTGATGTTTATATTAAACAAACACGGCAAAAAAAAACTAAAAGCAAAAAACAACATCCACAACAAAAACAGCGACACCAAAATAATTATTATCTAACCAGAAATGATGGGTTACCAGCCAATATTGCTGATCATTTTATTTTAAACAAATCGAGTAATAATGCGCATAGTTATTTTGCCTACACTAATACGGAGGCAATGCATAATATACAGAATACAAACAACAGCCAAAAGCTGTGTTAAACCCCCTTTGCATTGTACCACCACTGTTGGTTTTAAACACACATGTATATTTTATGCATTGTACTCGTAATCATCTAAGGAATAGTTATTACACTTAAATTTTACAAAGTGCGATAATTGAATAATTTATTTACTCCATTCGCAATTAACACAGCACAGTTTAAGAAGAAAAATCGAAAAAAATCAGACAAAAACTTGTTTTTGCACACAGTCGAGTTTGGTGAACACTTAATGGCCTGAAATAATATTGCCAATTCCAGTTGGCTGTAATCATTAACATAAGCCAGAAAAGTAATAAAAATATTACGTGGAGATGTCGAAATTCAGAACGAATTTCCCGTAGTGAGTTGATCTAAATTTAATTAAAAATTTCTGATAGAAGTCAATTATTATTATTATTTACTGAATTTTTCATTTCATTTTGGTGATTGTGCTTTCTTTTCAACTAACTTCAACACTACTCAAAATCCCCTTTGCGATTAGGAAAAAATATCGTTTCCCCATGATTATCGGAAAATTATATTAAGCCAAGTCGTTTAATCAATTTAATATCGCAGTTGGCTCCACCTTGTCTCTGATAGTCACTTAGAGCAAGCGTTCCTTGTTGATACAGCTTTCCCTTCTCTAACGTAGTTTGAGATAGATCATTCAGCCACAGTGATTGAATGTGATCTTTGTTTAGGTTTAAATCTCTTCAACTTCTTAGAGGGGTTATTTATGAGGATAGGAGCACCAAATTTGAACCCCGAGCATTCTTTTTTCAGTCCAGAGCGCTATCAACTGAGCTATCTCACACCGCAAGCGCGCGTGATTAACAGAAGTACCTTTCGGCTTTGCTTACAATGATGTAATTGTTTTGTTTCTCTCTAGACTATAGCGCCATTCATGGAGATAACAGAAGCTAATTGTCGCCCCTGGGAAGATGAAATAAATTGTTTGCTCACCTGAGCCCCAGCCCCGCGCCCTGTCACTGTCCAGGTTATTGCACAGGATTCCTCTTCACAGCCCTCTGTATATTTGCTTAACACAGAAAATCAATACAGCGATAATGAAGCTCGCATCAGTTTATTTGTCAAACCAATATTTTATTTTCACGTTTTCTATTTTATTTTATTTTATTTAGTTTTCCGATTTTCCTTCCTGTGGTCGTGCTTCAATCAGATTCATGGATTTTTTTTTCAGTCAGTAAAAATTTACCTCGAGGAAAAAGTGTATCAGTTTAAAATAATGTTTAGAATTAAAACTATCTGGATTGCCATTTTCACAGCAACGAACTAAAAGGCCCGAGGATAAAAGAGATAAGACACGAATAGAAGATGACAAAAATCATTGTAACGAAAAAACAAATCTTTTTAATCTAAAATAGTTCTCTTTTTTGTTCATTTTTCTCTTTCAACCTCTTACCACAATAATGTAACATTACTTTTATTTCCTTTAAGCTGTAGCAGTCCGTTTACCGTTTATTGATTGTGTTTGTTTGTTTGTCCTTCAAACTCTAATCTGAGTTGCAACGATTTTTCCCTTTACGTCAGCCATGATTAATCTGCTAGATTGTGTAACTGTCAGCCTGCCTCAAGAGTTGGTTCTTTCTTCTTTTTTTTCGGATTTTTCCAGTTTTATTTTTCCACTCCAAAGTGTATATTTATCAATATCTTTTTTTTGTCAAACATTTACCCATTTCTCTACAAGCTCTCTTATTTTTACGATTTTTTTATATTTGTCCCGTCATTTATATCTTTCTTCTCCCTCATTCTCTCTATATCTCATTTTCATCATTCTCTCTCTCTCTCTCTCTCTCTCTCTCTCTCTCTCTCTCCCTCTCTTACTCCTAGAAAGAAGAAAACCCACACTCCCGCTCGTCACGATTTAACCGTTAAGGAGAATGAGCGCTCTTTGTGTGTTGGACTAGCCCAGCCAGTCAGGAAACAAAAAAAAACAAAAAAAATCAACTTTATAATCGAAAAGAGCGAGCTCCAAGCCTCATACTTTCTACTCGTTCCATTAGCACCTCCATGCAAATCTCTAATCACGCTTCCACTCTCCGCCCGTGTCTGTTGGAAGCTGTTGACAAGCGCACAATGTACCAGCGTTTTCCATGGACTCCTGGACAATCCACTGAGCAGAGTGGCTAATAGAGCTGAGAGGTTCCACCAGACAATAATTATAAACTCCAGGGCAGCTAATTTCTGCCTCAATTATAAACTTTATATAAGATTTGTTGTTCCACGAACACTTTCTTACTTTTGGCGTCGTAAGTACAACGTCGTAGTAGTTTTTAACTCGTCTCAAGCCCTCTTTTTCGCATATCTTAAGAAGAGTCGTAAACTTATCACACAGTTGTACTTAAAACACAGCGTGTACGAAAAGATCATTCCTCAGGCGTCGCTAGTAACCTAAGAGCTCTATAACTATTACATATATATGCCAAGCGCGTTATAAAGCTCGTTGTGTTGACTTTCTTTACATTAATCCAATCAACGGAAGAACAACAGTTATTGACAATGGACCGATGGGAATTGACGCATCTATAAGAAAATGTGAACAATGATGGATTACCGCATGCTCTGTTTAAATTTTAAAGAAGTTCAATACACTCGGAATAAAATATACACAATTATCTTTACCACTCGCAGCTAACATTACCACAATGCCCATTGACTATTTCTTAAACCAAAATCAAAATTAATTTTAACAAGATAATAAAAAACCACACGAAGCTCGTTTTTGTACAGCAAATTTATTGTGATATCTGAGATAGTATTCTTCATTTGGAATAAACCAGTACTAACCTCATTGCTTACCTACTACCAATAAAGACAAGGTTCAGGAAGACATCAAATAATTGGAGTTCTGCGTGCCATCTGATGCTTCTACTTTATCGTAATCCATGGATTTTACCAAAAAATGGGCCAAACAGTGCCTCTTCAACTTGGTTTGGGAATTTGGAATCTTTCTAAACAGACAGTCGATGAAGTGCAAGGAATGTAATTTATTGCAAGAGATTATTAGTCAACGATCTACAACATTGGATTAGTCAACTATCCACCACACTGGATTAGTGAACTATCCACCACACTGGATTAGTGAACTATCCACCACATTGGATTAGTGAACTATCCAGCACATTGGAATAGTGAACTATCCACCACACTGGATTAGTGAACTATCCACCACACTGGATTAGTGAACTATCCAGCACACTGGATTAGTGAACTATCCAGCACATTGGAATAGTCAACTATCCAGCACATTGGATTAGTTAACTATCCAGCACATTGGATTAGTCAAATATCCAGCACATTGGATTAGTCACCTATCCTTCACACTGGATTAAAGATGGACAGAGCAAGAGTACCAGGCCTACCGTCAGTGAAGTCTGCGCCCTCCGTGGTGGAATTTCTGATCGACGGGATGGCCATTCGCTTCACAGGTGGGCGATTGTACTTAAGTTTGTCTTCGTTCATTGGTAAAGCTCGGACTTTATGGATATCAGTCATGCCATTATATTTCATGTATTTAACTAATTGATGTGTGCATGTAGAACTTCGAGTTACATTTTCCTTGTGAACGTCACCACTAGATCTTTGCCCTTTCCCTTCACGTTTGTAAGCGTTTGCTCTAATACCTTGTTGTTTTGCGTTGCACACTTTCTATTTCATAACGATAAAAATCAAAGCATTTACCTTTGTTTCCATTTTTTAAAACTTTCCCGAAATAGTGCGCTCACAAGGAATATGCCACATACCATGTGATCTAAAAAGATTATGACGATAGTTATAATTTATTAACAGAGAATTCGTATCAAAATCATTAAGGTGTAGCCTCGTGTTATTAGAGATAACTTGTTTTGTTTGCCTACTTTCTGATCTTCTTGATATGACAAAGGAATTAGCCAACCCGCAATTCAGTTTAGCCAGTATGTTTCCCGACAGCGTCATGTAGAAAAATCACATGCTGAGATATGAACATAGCTCGACACTTTCTAATTGCCAGCCCAGCGCTCTAACGTACGGAGCTCTCTGACGATGCAAAGCCTTGGTTTAGAATACTAATGAGCGTGGGTCTAGAGGCAAAATATTGTAACCACCCTCTTTATCTCTTTGCTGCTGCAGCAAATTGCTTCTCAATCTGTGATATATAATTATATAAAGACTCTCATGTGTTATATTATATAAAAAAAAATCCCATGTGTTATATTATTTAAAGAATCCTATGTGTAACCCACAACGACATCAACTTTTACTGCTTCTTTTTTTCCTAGAGAATGTATAATTGAAGATCGTCATGATTGTCCATTGATAGAAACAAAACAACTCGGTGCTATTTTATTATGCATTGTTTTTTTTTAAATACTGCACATGCATAAGTTTTACAGGTCTACCTCTTACGACTTTGTCTGATTTGTAATCGGGTCTTTACATTTTTGTTATTAAAATTGTGTAAACTATTTTGTTCAGAGCCTATCGAAATAGTTTTCTATTTGGTGAGTTAAATATCAAATTAAACTATCTTCATTTTGGTCATGACATTAAAAATCACGTATGGACATCTTACAACACCAGTTATTATCAAACAGATTGTCAGTCCTCCAGCATACTGATATTTATACTGATATTTATGTTTCCTGAAAACACAATGCGTCTGAAGTTTCATGTTCCTTTTTCCTGCAATGTAGTAAGACAGGCTCGCTCATCATTCAAAGTATTGAACGTGATCTAGCTTAACATTTATAGAGCTCGTATTGATTTTGTTTTCCACGATTTTTTTTGTCTTCTCGTCGCTCACATTTTTGTTCTATTATAGATCGTTCTGTCTAAACCTTTTAGCTCTGTTCTTGTTTTCATTTGCCTCGTATTTGTTTGAAAATAATACTTTTTAAATTCAGAAATTGCATGTCCCATTATCCCTTTAAACCATAGCATGGCTGTATTATTTTTGGTGTTGCGATAAACTTAAAAAAATGAAATTAAACAAATAACAACAAACAATCAAATAAACAAAAAAGCAATTGCACATAATTGAAAATACAACCCCTGTCCTCCATGAAATGAAAAAACAACAACAAACAATCAAAGAAAAAAAAAGCAATAGCATATAATTGAACACACAATCCATGTCCTCCATGCTCTTTGTCTACATATCTCTATGAAAACGAAATTTTTTAGAACCTTTTGCAACTCATCTCTTACCTCTTCTCATAACTGAGAGTAGTATAGAAGCGGCTGGGTTGAAAGTGTGGGCGACTATTTACACAAACGTGTTTACAATGGGCCATGGTCAGAGGGAGGTAAATTACTTACCGTCAGCGCAGTGTCATAACAATAAAGATTTATGTCAACAACAGTTTACCCACAGTGCTACGGCAGTGAAATCAAATGAAAACAAACTGCTGTCAAAAACCATCGATTTGCAAACTTACCCTGTGTCCAAAACGTTGATTTACTGTTGATTCACCGTGGCGTATCTAAGTGCTGTTCTGGAAATCAGAGACTGCTGTAGGAAAAAAACAAACGTGAATTAAACATTCAATTTGTAGTAAATAAGCATGTATATCAGTACTCATTATAATGACTGTCTTTATATTTTTTCGTTAAACAAGAACTTTAAGATTACACAATTATGTAACGATATAAAAAAAACAGACTGTATTTTCGTTTTATCCTAAACCGTTTTATGTGTTGGGTGGGAAAAGCGCAGTCGCTAGATCTCCTCTCTCCTAACCAGCATGTCCCGGGTTCGGACTGCGGTTTGGCCACCTTTGAGTCTTGCCTGTGTCTGTGTCAGCATAAGATGTCTGGCTGAGACACTAGAGTGCTGATACTCCTGCTCTGTCTCTCTGTTGCAGTACGTAACAATATTTTCAGATTCAAGTCTTGGGTGGGACACGTCGACGTATAACATTCCTCTCGGTAATCTTATATTACAAACGAGCTTCTCCCGCCAACAGGATCATGCGTATACCATCGTTTGTCCCTCGATTTCCATCATTCTCACCTTTTTTTCGGGGGTGGGGGGGGGGGGGGGAGTACAGTGAATAATGATTTCCTCAAGATCTGACTAGATCTATACCGAAGATCATGATCAAGCTCGACACATTGAAAATGGACTTCTAAAGAATAGGATTGTAAACCAAAAACTGCTTTAAATAGGCTACTCTGTAGTATCTAAAATGTAGACTATTATTACTATTTTCGAACCAATAAGCAATCTATTTATGAAAACTATGTTAGGGTTAATTAGATCTTCATCTAAGGTAAGGCAATGGCGAAAACTAATTTTACTTGAATCAAACACGAGAGAAGAGTAATTACTTCTTCACAGTGTAAAAGATGTGTCTACCTTATTATGTTTCCGGAAAAAAAATACAAAAGCATGCTACTGTATTAATATTGTAGATATAAATAGGCTTTTTAGTGTGAAAGTTACTTGGGGTTCATGTAGTTAGTAGACAATCACTGCTAAATCAGGTAATATATTTCTTAATGAGTGACTCTCTCTTTATGACTATTTCTTACTTTTTCAAAAGGAAACAATAGGAAATCCATTATAGAGTATACATGACACGGAAGTAGATATTCGGAATGATAAGTTTTGTTTAAATTGCGTTATGGTACTCCTCAATGGAACCATTCTGAGAGATCTAAGGACAATCATTCTCCTTGACTTTAACAATTAACACACACAAAATATCAAGTTACGATGCCCATAAATTAAAACAAAACATAAACATTCATATATAAAAATGAATAAAAACGAAATCAGTATAGTCCTACTATCACTACTACCGATGCTGCTGTTGTTGCCACTTTACCGAAGATCATGATCAAGCTCGACACATTGAAAATGGACTTCTAAAGAATAAGATTGTAAACCAAAGCCGGCTTTAAATAGGCTACTCTGTAGTATCTAAAATGTAGACTATTATTGCTATTTTCGAACCAATAAGCAATCTACATGTATTTATGAAAACTATTTTAGGGTTAATTTGATCTTCATCTAAGGTAAGGCAATCGCAAAATCTAATTTTACTTGAATCAAACACGACAGAAATCACTTCTTCACGGTGTAAAATATGTGTCTACGTTATTATGTTTCCGGAAAAAAATACAAAAGCATGCTACTGTATTAATATTGTAGATATAAATAGCCCTTTTAGTGTGAAAGCTACTTGGGGTTCATGTAGTTAGTAGACAATCACTGCTAAATCAGGTAATATATTTCTTAATGAGTGACATTGGAAACAGTAATATCTATAGTGACTATCTCTTTATGGCTATTTCTTGCTCTTTGAAAAAGGAAAGAATAGGAAACCCACTACAGAGTATACATGACACGGAAGTAGATATTCGGAATGATAAGTTTTGTTTAAACTGCGTTATGGTACTCCTCAATGGAACCATTCTGAGAGATCTAAGGACAATCATTCTCGTTGAATTTAACAATGAACACACATGAAATATCCAGTAACGATGCCCATAAACTAAAAAAAATATAAACATTTATATAAAAATAAATAAAAACGAAATCAGTATAGTTCTACTATCACTACTACCGATGCTGCTGTTGTTGCCACTTATACTACTGCCACTACTACTACTACTACTACTACTACTACTACTACAACTACTACTACTACTACTACTACTACTACTACTACTACTACTACTACTACTACTACTACTACTACTGCCACTACTACTACTACTACTACTACTACTACTACTACTACTACTACTACTTTCTCAAGAAAGGTTTTTGTATAGTCCTTTTACCCGTCATATATTTTCTCTCTTTATTTAGCTTTTAAGGTTTTTTAATTTTTGCTATAGTTTGCATTTACACTTCAGTAACATTCTTTTTTAGTTTTAATATAAAACGAATAAAGTATGTAGAATAATACCTGGGCCATTTAAGCGAATGCTGTGCATGTGTTAAGATGAAAAAGTAAGCATAATTATACAAACAGCAACATCCATAAATTTACTCTCCCGTCACTAGTATTTTGTAGGACTAGCTCTCCCCACAGACACTACAATTGGCGGCTAGCCCACCTTCCAATTGGGGGCGCCTCGCCTTGTAACAGCACAGACGGCGGGCTCCCTCTAGCCCAGGGAATATCTCTATGGTTTACATAAAGTGAATGAGTGTTAAATAAGTATTCCCCCTTTCCCATCTACTACTACTACTACTACTACTACTGAAAAAGTAAGCATAATTATACAGACAGCAACATCCATAAATATACTTTCCCGTTACTAGCATTTTGTAGGACTAGCGCTCCCCACAGACACTACAATTGGCGGCTGGCCCACCTTCCAATTGGGGGCCTCGCCTTGTAACAGCATAGACAGCGGGCTCCCTCTAGCCCAGGGAATATCTCTATGGTTTACATAAAGTGAATGAGTGTTAAATAAGTATTCCCCCTTTCCCATCACCACGCCACCCTAAAATCGATGTAAGCTGGATAGAAGGCGTATTCGTACAAGGATCTTGGGTGGAATTTTTGTCAGAATTACAGATAAACATTGGGAGTAAATATTTAGTGCTTTTAGGTGATGATGTTATTCTACCGATCTTGGTCCGTGGTTATACCCAACAAAACCCCCGTCAGCTGACCCTCCCGTTATAATAATGGTAAAGATTCGTTATTTGTTTTCTCTGGAGAGGTTAGATGTGTGCCTTCGACGTATAGAATCTCTCTCTCTCTCTCTCTCTCTCTCTCTCTCTCTCTCTCTATCTCTCTATCTCTCTCTCCTCTCTCTTTCTCTCTCTCCCGGCCTTTCTCTCTCTCCCCCTTTCCCTCTTTCTCTATCCCTTTCTCTCTCTCTCTCTCTCTCTCTCTCTCTCTCTCTCTTTCTTCCTCTCTCTCTAGAGCCCAAGAGCTGTACCTCCCGTTGTGGAGTATTAAGAACAACGAGGAGATATAATTAGACGCCAGACTACGGTATCTAAATGTCTGGTAATACATTTTGTACTAAGCACCGGTAATGTAGAGTCAGAGCTGTCAAGCGTAGGTAACAAGTTTATCTGGAAATATTTTTCTAACACTCTTTTTGTACATTTTGACAGGTGATTTCGTTATGAGTCTACTAGTGTTCTAATCCAGTTGTACACAGTGGACGGTGGTCGACTAGTCCATTATCTCTCTCTCTCTCTCTCTCTCTCTCTCTCTCTCTCTCTCTCTCTCTCTCTCTCTCTCTCTCTCTCTTTCTCTCTCTCTTTATCTCTCTCTCTCTCTCTCTCTCTCTCTCTCTCTCTCTCTCTCTCTCTCTTTCTCTTTCGCTTTTTTTTCTTTCATTCTGCCTGTCTGTTATTCTACTCACTCCTTTCATTCTCGCTTTCTGTCTCTCTCACTCTCACTCTCTTTCCCTCTCCTTCGCTCTTTATCAATTCCCTTTACTTCTACTACTCCCTAATGTTTACCCCTCTCCAAATCTCGTCTCTAGCATACATAAAGATTACTTGCGTCATTCTGGCGCGAGAGGCGAAGACGTCATACCCACCGGGACATTAAAAACACCGCCACAAGAGTTCCATCTTCTAAGCCGTCACAATAACATAACAAAATACGAAAAGGAAAATCCTTAGAGACTCTCAGGGTGATGGATTTGGGCGGAAAATGAAACATAAAACTAACATACAAAAACAAAACAAAAAAGCAAAACAAAACAAGGGGAGCAGATGTCCATAATTCCAAAAACAAATAAAGATGATGATGATGATGATGATGATGATGATGATGATGATGATGATGATGATGATGATGATGATGATGATGATGATGATGATGATCATGATGGTGAATAACGACAATAATAATAAAAGCAGGTCCTAAAATGAACCTTAGGGAAAAATAAAAATACAAAAATAGATTTATTTTATATAGAATACACCCCTGTTTTTTTTAGCTTTCTACATATGACAATGTAACATGAAATAAAAGACAAGAAAAAAATACACCATAGAGTAGGCATATAAAACTAGACTTAAATCATGATTATTTTATATAGACCATTTTTCCATGGACGATCGCTTTATTTATTTATTTACCTATTTATTTGTTTTTGGAATTATGGACATCTGCTCCCCTTGTTTTGTTTTGCTTTATTTTGTTTTGTTTTTGATGTTAGTTTTATGTTTCATTTTCCGCCCAAATCCATCACCCTGAGAGTCTCTAAGGATTTTCCTTTTCGTATTTTATTATGTTTGTGTGACGTCTTAGAAGATGGAACTCTTGTGGCGGTGTTTTTAATGTCCCGGTGGGTATGACGTCTTCGCCTCTCGCGCCACAATGACGCAAGCAATCTTTATGTATGCTAGAGACGAGATTTAGAGAGGGGTAAACATTAGGGAGTAGTAGAAGTAAAGGGAATTGATAAAGAGCGAAAGAGAGGGAAAGAGAGTGAGAGTGAGAGAGACAGAAAGCGAGAATGAAAGGAGTGAGTAGAATAACAGACAGGCAGAATGAAAGAAAAAAAAGCGAAAGAGAAAGAGAGAGAGAGAGAGAGAGAGAGAGAGAGAGAGAGAGAATGAGAGAGAAAGAGAAGGAAAGAAAGAAAGATAGAGAGAGAGAAAGAGAGAGAGAAAGAGAGAGAGAGAGAGGGAGATTAAGAGAGAAAGAAAGAGAGAGAGAAAGAGAAAGAGAGATAGAGAGAGAAAGAGAAAGAGAGAGAGAGAGAGAGAGATAGAGAGATAATGGACTAGTCGACCACCGTCCACTGTGTACAACTGGATTAGAACACTAGTAGACTCATAACGAAATAACCTGTCAAAATGTACAAAAAGAGTGTTAGAAAAATATTTAATAATAATAATAATAATAATAATAATAATAATAATGATTATTATTATTATTATTATCGTTATTTTTTATTATGTTTCTTCACGTAAAATGTGTTATGCTATAGAGGATTTAAAGAAATAAACCATTGATTTTAAATAATTTAAACAATACAGCAAATTTGTAAGTGTGTGCCAATTAAAAAAAAAGTTTCCAACAGAATTAATGACTTTCAGCGTTAATTGACGCTCAAGTATTTCAAACACTTGAAAATAGAAGCTTAAAAACTATAAGATGTCTTTGTAAATAAAAGGGAAAAAAGATTTTGTTGGGAAAGGGAAGGTAGAGTAAGTGGAAGTTTGACAAAACAATACGCGGAAAGCTTCAGTATTAAATAAAACATTCATCCTCACCTTGGTGTCTCTACAGAAATAATGATTTTTATAAAGGTATGATGGCTTCCTTTACGAGACTTAATCAGACTCAACCAACTTTGTAAATCATTGATGTTGTAGAAAGCCTTGGAGTTGAGCCGGTCTGAAAATTATGCTTTTTAAAAATCTATGAGTTTAAGGCTGCTTAAAATAACAGGCCGAGCCGTCAAACTGACTGTGGTAAACACATATCGTGCATAACAGGGGTAATAGTCGTCTATTTATTTACAATTGGTATTGTAGTGAGGGCGGAATGATTCTCAGTGAGTGTATTTTATTAGGCCATAAAGGCTTCTAGTCTAAGACTGTAAATTGTCCTAATTTTGAAAATTAATCTATATAGTGAGAGATGGCAGGGAAAAAGAGATATATACAGAAATAATGTGAGAGAGAGAGAGGGAGACAGACAGACAAAAAAGCAGACATACAGACAGCTAGATAGACAGATAGATAGACACACGAAAAATCATGAAGAGAATTAAAGTGAGTGACAGAGAGAGAGAGAGAGATTGGTGCCTCTACAGAAATAATGACTCTATAAAGGCATGGTGGTTTCCTTTACTAGATTTAATCAGACTTAACGTACTTGTTGGTCATTAATGTTGTAGGAGTCGAGCTGCTTTGAAAAATTATGCTTTTCAAAAATCTCTAGGTTTAAAGCTGCTTAAAATAACAGGCCGAGCCATACATTTGACTGTAGTGAGCACATGTTTTGCATAACAGGGGTAATAGCGAGCTTTTTCTTTATAATAAGTATTGTAGTGAGGACGGAATGGTTCTCAGTGAGTGTAATTTATTAGGCCTAAAAGCCTTCTAGTCTAAGAAAGTAAATTGTCCTAATTGTGCCTACATTTTAATGATATACATCTCACTCTGTCTCTAAATGCAGGTTGTTTTCTTTTTATTTGGGTGACCCTGCCTGTTATTTTTAAAAACCTCGACTGTGTCTTGATAAAGGCGGTCACAGTATAAGTATTAAGTCAAAACACACACTTATCTTTTTAGAATAATATTTTCAGCGAATTTACTGTGAATGATGTTAAACAGGTAAAATTGTCAAAGACTCGCCTAACCTCTACCTGGATAGAACAAAAATTAGCGGAGCAGTTTGGAACGAAAACAACAACAAAAAACTCTCTCTCTCTCACACACACACACAAAACAACTGAAACAAGCGATTGATAAAAATGAGGAAAAATTAGATTAAATGGGGGCAATTGGGGAAAATGTGGGTGCTGAAATGCTATTTCATATTATAGAATATAAAAAGACCTTTAGAACAAGAAAGGGACAGAGAAAAAGAGATATTAATAGAAAGATAGAGAGAGTGGGAGAAAGATAGGGGGATAGAAGGGCACAAACAGACAGACAGGCACACATACAGGCAGCTAGATAGACAGATAAATAGGACAGAGGAATAAACACAGAGAATTGAAGTGAGTGACAGAATAGAGAGAGTTAGGAAAAAGAAGCTTGGGAAGGTATAAAAGAGTATATGAAACACAAGGAGAGAATGATACGAGATCCCTGTAAAGTTGTCTGTAAAACAAACAAACATAAGATTTTCCTCTCCAGGTTAGGAAGAAAATAATTGATCGGCCATGACGTAAGGGAAAATCACTATAGCCTTTTTTCATCATCTTTTGTGGTAAAATCATCCTTCATTAAAAAGAAATATCGAGTAAAAGTATGCTCATGTTCGAAATTGTCCAGCGGGATTGAATACCGCCTCAGCGCTGGCCATATTTCCATTATCTCGAGAGAATGAGGAGACATGGAGGTATAGATTAGGACTCGATTGTTGGCAAAAGGCTTGAGACATTCGTTGTCTCCAGAGAAAGAGCAAACGGGAATTGATTGGGAAGTTGAAGAGAAACGAGCTGGGTTGGCCAATAGAAAGATGATGAGGGGGAGGTGTAGACAAAAAAACTTAGAAGGGAATAATTTTATAGTTTTAAAATTGTTTGAAAACAAGAAATAATTTTGGGGTTGAGTTGAAGAGGGTTTAGTTAGAAAGCAACAGAGAGATTGACACAAGCAAACAGACAGAAAAAAAAGAAAAAGAGTAAGATAGAGAGAATGAAGCATACGCATAAAGAGAAAGTAAGAGACCAATCTTAAAAGAAAGATGGATCTAACGAGAGAGAGAGGGAGAGAGAGAGAGAGAGAGAGAGAGAGAGAGAGAGAGAGAGAGAGAGAGAAAGAGAGAGAGAGAGAGAAAGAGAGAGCGAGAGAGTGAAAGAAAGACAGATAGAGAAAGAAAGAAAGAAATAATGAGAGAGCCAGGCATACAGATAGAGACAGAGAAAGCTATAGATATACAAAGAGATAGACAGAGACAGGAATTTGCGAGAAAAACCACACTCACACATTTCCACACACACAAATGTATACTATAACTGAAAAAAAAACATGAAAAGAAACGGTGAAAGAAATCTGAGCGACTGACTTGTAGATTTAACTAGAAGTTTCTGCCTGTGAACTGAGTCTGTGAGTCCGTAAGCCTGGGCACCGCCCCGGGCTGTGAGCTGATTCCTGGGCCCTGCTTCCTCCTCAGTCTCAGTCTCCACAGAGCTTAACTGTGGTCAAGTGTTGCCAGAAATTACTCGCATGAAAAAAAACAAAAAAAAACAAAAACAAAACATACATACACAGAAAAACTGACGCTATGCGCAAAACCAACCATGAAGATGATAAAAAAAGGTCGCTGGAAATCCATATTATCTTTCACTATCTTTCTTATAATGTCTGACTCCTCCCCTCCCTCACTCTCTCTTACGATCTCTCCCTCTCTTTTATAATCTCTCACTCCACCCCCTCTATGTCTCTCTCTTGACCACTCCCTCACTCTCTCTTATCTATCCCCCCTCTCTCCCTCCCCTCTCTCTCTCTCTCTCTCTCTCTCTCTCTCTCTCTCTCTCTCTCTCTCTCTCTCTCTCTGAGGTATCCATTGTGAGGCGCTCCGCCAGCCACGTTGTAACTTTTCGCACTCTTCTCGTGCTATCGATTCTTTAACACAGAACAGGTTATCTTCGTTAGCACTAATGATGATTACAGTGTCTGTCTGGCGGCCATGGGTTTTCTGTAACTTAAACAGAAAATAATTAACTGCGTGTCGCCCATGTGTAAGAAAAACTGATGCACATGTTTATTAGGACAGGTTTAATTCTAAAAAAAACACAAAAGAGGAAACTATACTGTGAAAAAATCTCTATAGAGTTTTATCTCTCTCTCTCTCTCTCTCTCTCTCTCTCTCTCTCTCTCTGTCTCTCTCTGTCTGTGTCTGTCTGTCTCTCTCTCTCTCTCTGTCTCTCTCTCTCTCTGTCTCTCTCTCTCTCTCTCTCTCTCTCTCTTCTGTCTGTCTCCCTCTGTGTCTCTATGTCTGTCTGTCTGTCTGTCTGTCTGTCTGTCTGTCTCTCTCTCTCTCTCTCTCTCTCTCTCTCTCTCTCTCTCTCTCTCTCTCTCTCTCTCTCTCTCTGCACAATTACTTCACTTAAATATCTCTTTGCATTTTTGCATCCATGCCCAAGGACAATAATTGTGAGTTACTTTGACAACCGAAGCGAATGTCTGGCTTGTACATTAGCTATAATTATTCCTGCTTCGACAAGGCCTAATGTTGCGTAAAACTCCATGTTTGTTTGTGCATTTAGGACTTGATTCAAATCTACAACGAGATCTCCGAGCGTTTTGTCAATCTAAATGTGGTTCTCAGTTTACTCTGCACGCTTGAACCAATAAGTGCAGTTAATTGTCTCTGTGCGGCTACAGTGTCTCTTTTAATAAAACATATGTAAGAGTAGAGGCTCATTACAGAATTAAAGTTTGTCTCTCTGACTTCTGTCTTTCTGTCTCTCTATCTCCGTCTCTCTCTCTGTCTGTCTGTCTGTCTCTCTCTCTCTCTCTCTCTCTCTCTCTCTCTCTCTTTCCTCTCCCTTCTTCTCTCTCAATCGGCCCATGTCTCTCTTTCTTTCTTTTACCTTACTTCTCTCTCTCTCCCTGCCTCTCTCTCTCTCTCTCTGCCTATACTTATGTCTTTTTCTTTCACTCCATGCATCGCTCTGTCAGATTATGTGTCTATTTATCTTTCTGTGAACAGCCATTTTACAGAGTGAAATGTAGTAACTGATTGTGTACTTTTGCGATGATCCCAAAAAGAGTATGTTAAGTAGATAAACTTCATTGAATAGCCGCAACATTGAGACAATATTTTAAACATAAAATCATGCTTTAGTGTACATAGTTTGTTGT
>RQTK01000472.1:126763-131922 GCA_003991915.1 Elysia chlorotica
CACTAGTTTTATGATCGATCCCCACTTTCTCCCCCCTCCTTCTCCCCCCCCCCCCCACACACACACACGTATTTATTATTTCATCTGCTGCCGTTTGTTGAAGCACGGCTGTCTATTCGACATAAAGTCGTTATTGCCCCTTTAAATCCAAAAATTCAAAGAATTTACACGTTAGACGTTTTTAGTATAATCTATTTTACTCCAAATTGTTTGCATACTCCTCTAAAATCATAGCTTTACATTTCATAAAAGATTATTTTTTCATCTCTTTGTTAGTCCGCTGTGTTTTTGAACAAAATACCTCCGCCTTTCCAGCTCTATTTGTTATGCCTGCCTGAACATCTGTATTTCTATGTCACTGCCCCTCCTTCTCTCTCTCTCTCTCTCTCTCTCTCTCTCTCTCTCTCTCTTTCTCTCTCTCTCTCTCTGTCTGTTTGTCCGTCTGTCCTTTTGTCTGTCTGTCCGTCTGTCTGTCCGTCTGTCTGTCTTGTTTGCCAAGCACTAACCCATGTGATAGCGGCTTTGCCCAAAAAGAAATCTAAATGATCTCTAAAACGTTATCTATAAACAGTTGTATGCCCCATAAATTTCTATTAAGACAATGGAGCCCTGATGTCTTTCGAACCACGAAGCAAAAGATTTGCTCTCTAATGTTCTAGTATCTGAGCAATCTGCCTCCCTCGAAAAACTTTCCAAAGCCTTTATCTTTATGAAGTAGCTGCCCTAAAAGCTTTTTTATTCGCATTCGTAATAATTACGTAAAGTATCAGCGAAGTCTTAACTCTGTCCATGTACAATGTATTACCTATCACGACCCCCGCGGACCTGGGAATAGCCGTTGTTATAGGGGGGACAAGGCCTGGCCCCCCTGGTATTGACAGGGCGTTTTTACCTGCCGATCGGGAGAGGTTTCAGCCTTTCCGGCCTCCCCCTAAACACGCAACCTGTGGGGGAAAGACCCGTGGAATCAGCGACAGGCCTCAGATCAAAACTTCTACGTAGGCCGTGAATTGAGACGTTCTGTGGGTCTAGACAGTCATTTGGATCTAGATATAGATCTGATGGACTTTTTTGCCTGAAGCTAATATAATTGCGACACAGTAATAACATTGTTTTTTGTTTTTGATTCCGTTTTACGGAGTGCGTTTTAACTGTGTTTTTTTTTTTCAATTTGTGACAGATGTGATAGTGGTGAAAATAAACGTTGCGTGTGTATAATTAGTTGAATAAACTGTTAAATTTTTTTTTTTTAGATTAATGCAAACGCTTAATTAGCTCCTTATTTAACACGTGTGGAGAAGGTATGCGCCCTGTGAAAACCAGACTTTTTCAAAACTATCTTCGATAGAAAGCAATCAATAAAAGTTAAATGGTTATGCGTTTAGTTCGTGAACTCTGATGCCTAGTGTTATTTTAATTATTCTTATTAAATAAATTTGTGTTGTGAAACGTTCATACATTTTTGTAAATATACTGATTACAAAGGAAACGTTGATTAAGCTATTTAATGTAAAGAACGCGATATAAATATTTAAAAAATCTTTTCTCAACAAAAAGAAGCAGCAGCTTCGGCAGCAGTTACTGTATTAGTAGTAGTATTATTAAAAGTGTTAGTAGTAGTAGTAGTAGTAGTAGTAGTAGTAGTAGTAGTAGTAGTAGTAGTAGTAGTAGTAGTAGTAGTAGTAGTAGTAGTAGTAGTAGTAGTAGTAGTAGTAGTAGTAGTAGTAGTAGTAGCAGCAGTAATTGTGTTAGTAGGAGCAGCAAAAGGTGCAGTAGCGGTGATGATAGTGGTAGTAGTAGTTGTGTAGTTTTAGTAATGGCGGTGATATAAATATGAGAATAATTATAGTTGTATTGTATCAAAATGGAGAAACAAAACAAAATTTATTTGTTTAGACATATTGTGGCGAAAGCTTTTTATTAAGTCTTTACAAATCATACATCTCCGTTTTCTTTTTAAATATTCAACTTAGAAACAACAGCATAACCGACGTAATAAATTGTCCCTCGAATAGTATTATTGTAACCCTTTAGTGGTACTTCATAATTGTATATTTAGTCAAAATTTCTTTTTAAATAGCCAACTCTACAACCTACGCTGCCACCACATCTATAGTGTTCTTTGAAGCCGAGATAGGAAGCGTTTCTTGAGTAACTGAGATCAGTCTGTTACCAGTTCTTGGCCGTTGCCGGGATCTGCAGATCTCGAACCTGTAAAGCTATAGATCTCACCGAAGGATTTGCACTGAAGATTTATGCCGGGCAGTGGCAGAATTAGGGCACTACAGATCAGACCTATAGTTCATAGTGCTGAGTAAGACATAGCGCCCCCCCCCCCCCCCCCTTCTTTCCAACCCCTCGCCTTCTAACGCCAGATAATACAGCTGTGTTCTCTCTTGTCTTTATATTTAAGTTCCAATCGTGTCGTTTTTCAGTGTCTGTGTTTAATGAACACAATCATATTCACAAAAGTGGTTTCCTTTCGATGAATTCTTTCACCGCTGCATTAATTTGCGTGTATGTCTTGGTTGCTTTTCACCTTTCTTCACAATTTTTACTTTCTTTGTTTTCTTGAACCCCTTTTTCCCTCTCTCTCTATTTCATTATTTCTCTCCCTCTCTCCCCGTCTCTCTTCTTCTCTCTCTTTCTCTCTCTCCCTCTGTTTTTTTTCTTCTGTTTATGTGCTTGTCTATCTGTTTCTCCACATCTCTATTAGTTGTTTTTAATTTCTTACCTCTCTCCGTGTCAAACTTTTCTTTTTATTCTCCCAGCCTTTGAAATTATTTTGCTTAAAATGCAAAACTTCCATCTCGTTAAATCTCCTTTGACCTATGCTATGCCTCCATCGTAACACATCTCTATAAGAAAAACTTTTCAAACTCGTTTAATCATAACCCGCCTTCTCAACCCTATTCATTTTCCCCAGTGCCTTTTCTTCTAACAATGGCAGCGCTCCTATTCTAAAGTCCTAATCTCATGAACTGTTGCCCATTCCATGCCCCATGCGGCTAAAACTCTCTCAAAGTTTGTCAAAGGCCAGGGCTGTAAAGCCATACCAGGGAATTACGTTCAATAACCACAGCTTTTAATTTATCGGACGCATTGAGCCGGCGCCTCCCCAGTTCTTTAAGGTAAGCCTGGTTTGTATCAAGTCAGAGGACAACCCTCCTCCTTCTCTCGCTCTCTCGTTCTCTACCCCCGAAAACTTTGAAGGGTGTTACTTACTAATTCCTGTATGTCCTGACAATGCGTGATGTGCTTTTAATAACAGTCTTCAGCTTGCACTGGTTTGCAGGATAAAGAAAACGGCATGGTGTCTGAGGGGAGGAAGATAAACCTGTGGGGGAGGAGGTAGGGAAATCCACCCGCGGCCCAGTCGCTAGACCGTATGGTTTCTAACCAGGAAGTCACGGGTCAGGATTCCTAGAATAAGATCACCTGATCTGTAGGGCTAGTCAATGTCAATATGATCGGCTCAGTCTAAAGTCCTGGTATCGCTGCTCTGTCTTGTGGCAGCAGTACGTAAAATTGGCGGGTATCAGGACCAATTCCAAAGAGAACATTCTTTAACTGTAGACGTTATGGAACAAAAAAACCTACTAAAACAAAGAAAAGATAAACAAACCGAAAGCACGTGCGATTTCCTCGATGTGCTAGAACTGTTTTTTTTTGTAATTCCTCATACCGCAGGCAGAGCAGTTGTCTAAAATCCTACGTGTCTAAGAACTCTAAATTCCTAAAGAATTTTATGAAATAGAAATGTTAAAATACCTGATGGCCATATATTACACAATTAATTTCCATAGTATTTTTTTTTGCCTTTAAATTGTTATTTTTTTAATTAACTTCTGAATGTCCGCTTAAGTAAAAGAAAACGGATGTAACAAAAGTAGACATGTTAACAATAAAATAATTGTGTATGGTTTAACAAAACACGCCAAGATTAACTGCATGTGAGGTTGTCTGTTATTAAACACTTAGCTAATTCTCAGATCACACTATCCGCAGCTTTAACTCGGCTGAGACAGGAGTCATGGTATCCCCGCCCAGTCTCTTGTGAGGCAGCACATAAAATTGTCAGACGTCCGTCTTGGAGTCCGTCCACAACATAGCATATATAGTGCTGCTGTTGGACGTTAAACCAACCCAACCCCAACCCAATCCCAGCTTTAACTGTTTTCTTCTTCGTTGAATAATAGTCAACAAATACATTAATTTTGAACATAACACATGCATTATCATAGTCGACTTTTAATTAGTGTACCGTCCTGTTTAATAGCATTCCAGCTACTTAATTGTAGATTTTATTTGGTTTGTTAAAAATCATGAAAGTCTCATTATTATTGTCTAATGCGAATATTCGTCCCCACAATGTAGTCTGTAAAAAACCACAGTCTGCAAGATTGTGATTAAAACCGAGTGAAATTTGTTTCACAATTTCCTAAACAAGCGTGTTTTTTATGATTAAATCCATCCAATTATTATTACTTGGTGATTTATTAATAACAATGTGGCTGCAGATATAATGACATAGTTAGTTTGGTATGTTTATTGTCTTTAGGTTTGTGTGGAGAATCAACAATATAGAGGTAGAGAAAAAGTTAATAGGCAAGAGCGTCGCATATAATCATTGACAGTTGGAGGAGGAAGAGAAAAGAAGGGAAGGAGGGTTGGGTGGGCCAAAGGGGCAGAAAAAGCAGAAAAAGATCGAGTGGGGGAGTTAGCTTGAGACCGGATTAATTATTTAAACACCTAAAGGTTGAGACGTTGTTTGTCGTTTGAAAGGTATAAAGAAAATTTAATGGAGAGAGAGAGAGAGAGCGCGCCCCAGGTACAGGCCCGTGGCCCCAGCCCACACGTCTTACCGTGGGTTGACACCGGAGAGGCCGGAAGAATGTTTCCTCTTCGTCGGTGTTTCAAGGACTCGAAGAGCTAACCCCGCCCCAACCAGGAATGGCAACTCTTGACACAGTTTTTAACGTTAAGGCTAAACTGAAATGACTTAAAAGATTTGGGCATATCGAAAATGAACGAAGAAGAAGAGGAAGAAGAAGAAGAAGAAGAAGAAGAACAAGAAGAAGAAGAAGAAGAAGAAGAAGAAGAAGAAGAAGAAGAAGAAGAAGAAGAAGAAGAAGAAGAAGAAGAAGAAGAAGAAGAAG
>RQTK01000472.1:135648-160648 GCA_003991915.1 Elysia chlorotica
AATAATAATAATAATAATAATAATAATAATAATAATAATAATAATAATAATAATAATAATAATAATACTAATAATAATAGCCCTTCATTTTCCTAAAAAAAAATTCCTCTCAAGGCTTCCACCATCACCATCATTCCTAACAGTCACCCCCTCCCTCTACACACACACACACACACACACATCATGTACCTTAATGAACACCTCCTCTCCCCGCCCCTTCCCCCCATCTCCCGAGTGTACCTAACAGTTGCTGTGTATAGTTGATCATATTTTGGTTGGAGGGACCTCCCTTAACTAGCAACAGTCGCCCCGGGCGCAAACATCTCTCCATTAACCTTAGGTGCCCCCGTTTTGAAAGAGCCGACTTCGATCTTGATGGGATGAGCGGAACAGCTCAGCTTTCATGACTTATGGGACTTTTGTTTTCAAGGAGACGAATATTTGTCTTGGCAATGTTAGCAAACGTTGCTACTGTGGAAAGCGCTTGCGGATTACCATCTTAGAGCATCCAGGGAGAAAAAAATGTTGGCGCAGCTCAATTTTTGGCTCTTGTTGAGAAAGACCTTGAAGTTCTTGGAGGTGGCCGAGAGGCTGTGAATACGTTTGATTTGTCGTGAGAAAACAAGGGAGAGAAAATTGCGAGATCTGTGTGATCATTTCGGTAATTTGAAACACTAGTTGATACATCTGTATTGACTTTTGAAGAGGCTGGTCTGGAGATATTATATACCAGACAGTATTAGTAGTAATAGCAGTTGTTGAGTTGGTTTACCATCCAACATCAGCAGTATGTAGGCTACATTGTGGATGGACCCCAAGACTGGCGTCTGATAATTGTATGTGCTACCACACACGAGAAAGGGACCAACAGTATCGTTATTTTTTAATGTTTTGGATTTCTGAAAGCCATCGAGCCTCCTAAAGACATCGCGTACCGACGGATTATAATTATTTGAATACAAACTATAATAATACATTGTTGTGTGAATTACGATATTTATTAAAAGTATAAATGTGAGGATGAAATTTAATTGATAGAAACACTTAAACTGCATGTGGAAAGTATTGTTTGAACGTGGCTTCAAATTTGGTGTTAATAACTATTTTATTGGTAGATTAGTTAATTGCATAACGATTGTTTAATTCTTGTTATTACACCCGTGGCCAGTTTATGAAGCACATCGATCCAGTAAAATTGTTGTGTTATCGCTACCGACAATCCCTTGATGCCTTCACTGAAAAAGATTAACAAAACAACTATCAATATAATTATTTCTCCTTGTGATCAAAGAAACAGTAATTTCTTCCAGTAAATATTCAATAAATCCTATACGACAAAGAGACCCAAGTGCTTAAATCTAGTGTACTTCAATATAATATTTGTTTAGTTTTATCTCCTGGCAATTTCAATATGGAGATTGGGGGATACCAGCAGAGTTTTGCTCCTCAAACCTTCAGTTCTATTTTTAAGAGTATTACCGACTGAGGCAGCCGCATTTTCTAGCTAGCTGTACAAAATAGTGTAGTTAAAACAAACATGGATATCTCATAACGAGACTCTCGCAAGCACACTTCCTGGCTTTAGTTTATTTCTCCTGTTTATTCAACACCCCAGCATAGAAGATCTAGGTGTAGACGTGTCCACTTTCTCCTCTTATAACATAGATAAAAAGCATGATGATAATTATGCGTTTTAAGGTACAGAATTTGGGGTTTTGACAAAGCGCAAACAATGGTTTAATAGAGTAATGCGATTGTTTTTTGTTTAATTTACATAATCATAACTCTTATCAAGTGTGTTTTTAGGCAGCTTATATTGCAGAAATATCCTATAAGCTTTCAATCTTATCTGGTGTCAGGCTTTTCACGCATAAATAATGGGTGCTATGGCATAAAGTTCCATTCAAGTGCATAATGTAAGGTAAATAGCGCATATACGGAATTCGTGATGTCCTCATTTTGCAGGTAGGGGGTCTCATATTCTTAGCGCGTTGCGTTAAAAACTTGGCAGTAATTTTGTATAGGCCGCCTCCGCAGATTTTCAAAGTGCAGTGGGTAAGACTTGACATAATGAAAAATTAAATATGCTGGTGTTCTTGGGCTCATGGTCGTCATGTAAAATATATTTTGCCTGCCATTGCCCTGAGAACCCTGCGGAGACATGGGAACGAACTAAAGATTTAACCGACTGATATAGAGAAGTGCCAGGGCTAATGTCATCGTCCCACACCAAACGTTAAATTGAACAAGAACCGTCCCCTCGTTAAACAGGGGGAGGGTGAATTGGCGCAGGTGATAAAGCGCATCTCCCTACCAGTAGATGCCAGGTTCAAAGCCTACGATAAATTAAAAAAAATGTTCAATTTTGTTCCCTACTGGTTCGATCGGTGTCAGTATAATAAATGTGACCAACCGAGATAGAAATTCGGGTATCTGCGCACTGTCTCTGTGATTGACAAGACGTTAATCTTGGGGTACGTCCACAATGTAATGCTAGACGTTAAACAACAAACGAAACCAATTAGGTTGGACATCTGGCTTGCAATTCAGCGGCCATGCATGTTGAAACACGGGCACTGGCTCCGGTGGGTTAAATTATGAACTGGTCTTCAGTAAATGCAATCGCCAAAATAGGCGGAGAAAATGGACACTTGATGAGCCTCTACGCTGAAGTCGTAATTACCGGAGCCAATCAGAGCGTATCCCTTTCTCAGCACTCATGATGGCCAGACACTAGAAGCGCTGATCCATGTGGCTTAACACTGCCTATATGTTGCAGTGCGTAAAATTGTCAGACGATAGTCTTGGTATCCATCCACATTATATCGTGTATAGTCCTAATCTTTAACGTCAATAACAAACAAACCAACATGTAGCTCAATCGTATGGTAGTGCTCACGACTTCCTGGCAGGATGTCTGTGATATCAGAACCTCAGCTGGTGCCCCGCCTCTAGTAATCTTCATGAAATCTACAAGACGCGCAACTGAACAGCTGCTGTTTTTCATTTTTAGGCCGCTTTGAAAATAATTATAAAACATTGCATAGAAACGGCAGGATTACTAGTACCAATACTTTTTACTTCTCTATCTTTTCTTTATTATGTTATTTTTTTCTTACGCTCCTGGCCCATCATAGTTTTACAAACACAAACACCATATGTTTGATGATTGAAATCAATAATTTGTGTAAGTTACTGTTTGTTTAATATTTCCTAATGTGTACTAGATATAGTATCAATATTCCCGAACAGAAGGTATTTGAAGCCTTTTAATGGTGCATGCTGTTCTCTCTCTCTCTCTCTCTCTCTCTCTCTCTCTCTCTCTCTCTCTCTCTCTCTCTCTCTCTCTCTCTCTCTCTCTCTCTCTCTCTCTCTCTCTCTCTCCCATCTATTTCTCTTTTTCTTCCTCGCTCTCTGTCTCCTTTTTTCTCTCTTTCTCTGTCTTTTTCTCTGCTTATGTCTGACTGTGTGTTTGTATCTCTCGCTCTCTCTCTCTCTCTCTCCCTCTCTCTCTCTCTCTCTCTCTCTCTCTCTTTCTCTCTCCTTCTCTCTCTCAGCGAAATTAATTTTCTCCAGTCAAACTCTTCTTTCCCTATTTACCACCGAATGCACTAAAATTCTCTTCCAAATATACCCACTCTCTTTTAACCATTCAATTTAATGTTGTGACCCATCGACGCAATGTCAGCTTTGACTTTTTTAGCCTTTTAAATATTGTAAACAATCATTTTGTAGTTTTTTAATTCTGCAGGTACACCCTCCTCTATGTCCTCTTTTGTCGCTTTTGTGTTTTCACTTTTAATGCATTTCCTGCCCTAGTTTTTAACTTTTCCCCATACAGAAAATCGTTTTTCAGAATATTTTGATCACTAGTTTTTAAAAAGCTCGAAACCCTTTAATAGGTTGGCGTTATTATTTGAACTCGACTTTTCTAGGGAACGCCTCCTTTCTTCCTCGCTTTTATTGCTTTCATTCAGTCTCCCACTCCAGGTGTAACTTAGCACGCCGAAATTATTTACAGCCTAGATATCCGACAGCGTTTCCAGAATCCAATAACCGGGCACAGAGCTATACTTTACACTCGCCTTTGTTACACTCTGGAACCGCACATTCTAAAGTTACAAAAAAAAAATCCACGAGAAAAAAAAATATAACTAATGTTTTCAAGTGACGTGAAAAATCAAACGAATCCTCGAAATAACGTTTCTATCACAGTAAAATCAACTTACACGTTGAAATGCACACAAAAGACAATCTTTAAATCAAAATTTATCTTATGAACACAACCTCAAGTAAGCACTTTTTTGAAAACCACCACAGGAGAAACGAAAGTGGAAAAAAATGCTCTTAGTTTCAAACACACAGCAGCATTAATATTCTCTGCGTTATGAAACCCTACTAAACTTACTTCAAATGAATTATATTTTTTTTTCTCGTGGATTTTTTTTTGTAACTTTAGAATGTGCGGTTCCAGAGTGTAACAAAGGCGAGTGTAAAGTATAGCTCTGTGCCCGGTTATTGATACATTTTCTCCAATATTTTACCATCATAATATCATTCTATTGTGCGACGTTTTTTCGAGATGTATGTAACAGTAACATATCTTGAAAAGCGTACATGTTTGCACCTTTTCTTAAGTCAGTAACTTATTTGATGTAAGTACAAACGACGAGGATTCAGTCACACACTCTGGATTTTTTTTAAATCGATCCCTCTTCCATTGGCCGTTTTAAATATTTCGGTATGTGAATTAGAACGGAAGATGATGATCTCTAGAGATATGAGAGCATACTTTGCAACGATCCATTGTGTAAAACCTTCACCAAAAAGCTTGTGCCAAGACACCGTTCCATCACATTGAAGGACATATTGAACGGATGGACTTTGAAGCCTTATACGTTCTTGTGGAGCCCATGACGTGTGATGTGCACCCACAGGAGCTCTCCAAACTTGATAAGATAAACTGAAAGAGGGATCAGCACGCTCTATCTATCTATCTATCTATCTATCTATCTATCTATCTATCTATCTATCTATCTATCTATCTATCTATCTATCTCTCTCTCTCTTTCTCTCTCTCTCTCTATCTATCTATCCCTCTAACTGTTCATTTCCCTTCCTCTACGACTATACCCGCCCTCACGCTCCACGCCAGTAATATTAGAATTCTGTATACGTGATTTCCGGTTCCGGAATCGTGGCGGATGTTGAGGAGCATGCCGGGAATGCGGAAGGCCTTGACCCCGCCAGAAACCTGAGGTTTCAGAGGTCAAATCGGAGACGGATTATGAGACGGGCGTGGACCTGGTCTGCAGGTAGAGTTTCAATTCTCTGGTGATGGAAATGGGTTCAAATCTAAAGTCTAGTGTGGGACTACTGTGGTGTCTGTTGCAGTGCTGTTCCGTTTCGGCAATTTATATATTTTGTGGCTGTTTTTAAATGTAACGATTTACTGAATGTCAAACCATTTTCTTTTTCAAAGTTATATTATTATTACTGTAATGACTATTATATTTTTATTGTTGTTGGGAAAATTATACAATATTATGAATTTACTAAAATGTTTATGTTATCGTGCATTCCGTTTGTTATTAATGATTTGTTTCCCTCTGTTTATCGTCGTTTGGCTCTCGGTGAATGTTAAGGGTTTACTCAATTATGTTACTGTTAAGTGCTCTTTTATTTTTGCTTTTTATTTGATGGCATTGGTCCTTGTGTGTAGCTCTTGTTAATTAATTTTTATTAGTTTTCAGAATTATGATATTATTCTTTCTCTCTTTTTTGCCGCAGCTCATTTTCCGAAATTGCCTTGTGACTGTTGCTAAGTTTTCCTAAAGTTGAAGATTATGTGGTGTCTGCAGCCATTAACATTCGTTTCTGCTGGGGATAATGTGGATATTGTCTATTGCCCGTAACCGGGCAGTTTGTTTTGTTGCCGCGTTTAATGTTTTGTAATTGCTGCTTTGTGGTTATTGTCCGTTGGCGTTCTGTTTTGTAACTGTTGACAATGGTTTAATGTTTTTATATCACTGTTGTAGTGTTCTTTTATTGTCTTTGTTATTTTTGTGGTTGTGGTTGGGTAATTTATCGTTTCTGAATTATTTCATTGTGTTCAATATTTTTTTTGATTAATACGCGTTATTTTGACGTTTCTTGTCGTTGTTGTTGTTTTTGTGGCTGTCATTCTTGTTGTTGTTGTTGTTGATGTTGTTGTTGTTTTTGTTGCTGGCATTTTTTTTGCGTTTGTTGATACTACTGCTACTGCTGTTTAAAACAAATAGGGCTAGGTGACGTTGGTGTCTGGACTCTTTCCTTTTAAATTTTTGCATCCTTTAAATCGTCAGTCTGGGCTGTACAGGATTCCCAGACGCTGTAAAAAGAGAACAATAAAACAATCTCTGAATATCATTATAATCTTGAATTGAAAAATAAACAAAAAGTACTTTGTATGAAGCTTCATGTAATTGCTCAGTTAACAATATAGTAACAGACGTAATTGTTCATGAGAATCTGCCAATCGATACATTGGATGATTTTATACTGTATTGTTAAGGCGTCAGCTCTTACGAATTGCGTGTTGAGTGGCAAAATATTGTAACTCCAAAGAGTTAAGGAGGTTATTTCAAATAGTTTGCCTCTAGATCTGGGAAAATGTACTACATACAAGCAGCTGCTTTGCCGTGTCCATACTGTCCATGTGAAGACCAATCTTCCAGTGCGTCTAGCGGTAATGGTCGCTTACTGAGAGTGATGGCCAGCTGTCACTAATTATTGGCGTGGTGATGGGTGACCATCAACTTTAGTCAACAGTACTTAGTGAGTAGCCATGTACCAAGCTTGTCTGCCACAACGTCATGTCTGCCTTTCCTAGTTAGGGCGGAAGTTGTAGAGCATTGGTCCCTCAATCGAGAGATTCCTGATTCGATACCTAAGATCGGTTTTGAATCTTTTTGTCCAATTTCCTTCCCTACGTTTTGGTTCAGTGTTAAAATAAAGTCACCGGCCGAGACAGGAGTCACGGTATCGCCGCGCTGTCTCTTACGTAATATTGTCAGATGTTAGGTTTAAAACCCGTCAACAATAGAGCCTATCGAGTGTTGATATAAAGCAATTAGCAACAATCAAACAAACTATTCCTTTTTAATGAACGGAAAGTAGCAAATTTCAAACTGGTCATTCAGATTACAGTTAATACGTGTTTAGAAATTGTGGTTCTCATCGCTTTGTTAAATTCATTGCGTATTTCTGGCAGTGCATTAAGTAGGTGATACATATGAACAAACTTAAACTCAATTATTTAAGTTTAAAAAGGGATAAAGGATGCCACTATGCCGTTCCGATGATATTGAAATTATTAAAGATAAAGTTGTATGAACTGTACATATTACACACGAAAAATATAACAACGATATACTTTGGTGTCAAAAAGTTTTTTTGCAGGGTTATTTGATCCATAACACAACAAAAACAAAACAAAGCAAAACAAAAACATAACAAAAAAATCGATGATACACGACTGACACCAGCAAAAAGAGTTCTCTCAATCAAAGTTCTAAATGATGATACTTTTGAAACACTGCATTTGGTATCAAATATCATAGGTGCAAATGTAAAATAAAAACTTTTTAACCTGATTTATCGTGGACGGGTTATAATCACACTTTCCAAAGCAACACATATAGTGCGGCCTTTGTAAAAAGCATAAATTTTCATTCCTAATTCTAAAGATTCACCGTGTTTTTCAACTTTTTTTTATGATTGCGTTCTAGATGATTCACACAAAAAAATACCCTCCTAAATCGGATGCTTTGGTAAGATTTGAATCGCATATGCCATTCTTATCACTCTAGAGCAAAAACGACTGCTCTGAATTCAGCTACGATACTGACATTTTCTTCAAGAAGGAAAAACGGATCAGTATAATAATCCCTACCCGGCCCTGTTCCGCTGATATCAATAACCTTCCTAACCCAGGCCCACACCCCAGACCCCAGAGGAAAGATTGCATGCTGTGTTGTAAAACTATCTCCTTAGACCTCATAAATTATTCAATCGTTGTTTATGGGCGGCCGTAGGGGTCAACCTTCACCCAGTGTGGTGAGACTGGGCTGAGACTGGTCGCTGGGCTCACATTGCGAAACTCGAGATGGTCAACTCTGCTGGTCGATAGACAAGGCGATGCCCTGTAGGTCTGGAGATCTTGATCTCACCACATAAGAATAGCAATGTTCGAACGCATTATGGATAAAGACGCGCAACATAGAATCGTGTAAGGACATGACCATATAATTTTTAGCAATGTGCAGAAAAAATGTGTTTTGAACTTGGTCTCAAATCCTCATTTTTTTACTTCAGATCTTGTTTCTTTTTTGGGTTTTTTTATCGCCGTATGCTTAGTATTAGTGTATCGGGGCTTTAGGTTCTTATACTAAACCTTGTCTATCCTATTTACGGTTGGTCTTAATCTCATTGCCCAGCTTCTGTTTCAGCTGAAGGCTTTTTTGGGGTAGATGATGGTCTTTAATGAGAGTAACGGTCTGCTTTGAGACGTTTTGAGTTTTGTCATTAGATTTAAAAAGTTCCTTCATGGCTTTCTTCTTGTCTCGTGTGTGGAGCTAACAAAATTGTCGGGAGTCAAGTTTGGGACCCGACCACATAATAATAATATATAATGCTGATTTTGGACTTTAAACCAATTAAACTACTCAACTTCATGGCTTTGTTAACGTAGCCTTCTGTATGTCTTCTAACAAGAGATAACTGTATTGAAGCGCATAATATAGTGAGATGGTTATCTGGTCGCATATTACTTTCATATCGTTGCATATTTTGCCATCTCCACTGGATTTTCGGTGCCGGTGATTTTTCTTAAGTTGCGTCAAATTTAACAGTGTTTAGTTACCCCGGTCTTTCTTTCATGAACGTGTTACTCCATTTAGATCTATCATTATAATTCCGCCATCCCTACTTTTCCTAACACGAAAGGTTTTCTTAAAAGGAGGTAGCGAAGTGCAGCAACTTAAAAGAAATACGAATTTTCTGTTTGTCTATCTTTGTAGCAAAAAAGGGGAAGAGAACACAAAAGACACAAACATAACTTAGCTTAAAACATAATTTTTTTTAGCTGGGTTCTTTGATTTAATTCATCTAAGCTCACACATTTCTACATTTTCTTCTTAACTTCTACCGGACAAGATGGTATTTTTTAAAACGTTTCTTGTATTTCTTTTTCCCCATTTCCTTAGCATACATCTCAAATGAGATGCACCTCATTATAATAAGTGTAAATGTACTATCGTTTGACCAGTGTTAATTGAGGGGTTCGGGTTTATTTTTAGACATCACTCATTACATCACGCTGCCTGACTGTGTTTTGTCTTTATCAATAACTTTATCTAAGTTTTATCTTATTTCCACTATGTTTTTCTCTCCAATTTTTTAACTGTTTATCTATTTATTCCTGTGTTTATCTGTCACCAATGTGTTCGTTTCTATATTTAACTAAACACTAACCTTTGTACCTATGTGCATCTCTTGTTTTGGTCTTTCTGTTTACCCCCACACCAACCTCTATTTCTTCCTCGGTCTGCTTGCACATCTTTCTTAAGGTCTTGTTTTGTCTGTTTATTTTATTCATGTTTGTCTCTATACACCCTTCAATCCCTCTATCGAATTATATTTCTTACTCCTTGTCCTTATCGCACCGTTTATTTATTTTTATTTTTTTTTAATCCAGAAATGTCACGATAATTTTATTTTGATGAAGTGCATAGATTACACTTTTGTGCCTTTGGATCTCAGCAATAACTAGTTTTGTCGTTTTATCTTTTCATCATTGAATACATTTAGACATTTTTAAAACGTCACGGCTCTGCGTTATTTTTTTTCATTTTTCGTCTAATCCCCCTTCATAACTTTATATGAAGCTAGCAAAAAAAATGTTGTTTTTTTTTTAAAACTCCTATGGATCTATATCCGCCTTTGAAATTCTCTTCCCCGACTCCACAGGAAAGATCAATTTACCTTGTTTGAGACGGTAAACTTTATTTACTATTATTTGAATCTTAAGAAGGGTATCACATAGCGGTGTATGCCTAGACTTTGCGGATATGTTATTGTTTAATCTAGTAACATAATGCAGGATCCGCCTTATCTAAAACCAAAGACTTCTCCTCTAGCCTGTGTCACGGGTAATGATTGCATTTCAGGTGTGCTTTATGGTTTTTCTAAACCCCTGTGAATGTGGATGGGAACAAAAAAGTTTGAAAATTACAATTACACGTCCCTTAAACGTTCAGAAAGTTTCGTCATTGCTGCCATACAATTCCGAGCGCTCTAGATCTGCCTTTCTTTCAAATACTCCGATATCATGCGTGATTGTAAATTTAAATTAGGTTGTTTTTGTTGCTGTTTTTGGTTTTGTTTTGTTTTTGTTTTTGTTAACGAGACGAACACGCACTTGTCTTATTTAAGAAACAAGGTGAAGATTGTAAAGTAAAGCCTGACAAGAAAAAAGCCATTGAAGAGGTTTTACTTTGTTGGCACTTCCATTTTTGTTTACATTGTCTAGCAACAGAGGGGGGGGAGAAGGGGGGCGGGATATAATGGCAAAAAGCTGAGTTGCGTTGAGTTGATTTAAAGTCCAACATCAGCACTATATAGGTTATATTGTAGACGGACCCCAAGAATGACATCTGACAACTTTAAGTGCTGCCACACAAGAGACAGTACGTGAATACCATGAAACCTGTCTCAGCCGGTCACATTAAACTAACACCGACCCAACCAGTAGAGAGCGAAATCGCATGGGTTCGAACTACGAACTTTTTGCGTCGGAAGCCGATGTTCTACCTCAGGACCATCGCGCCTCCCTATGGTAAAAATTAAAAGAAGAAGAAGAAGAAGAAGAAGAAGAAGAAGAAGAAGAAGAAGAAGAAGAAGAAGAAGAAGAAGAAGAAGAAGAAGAAGAAAATAAGAAGAAGAAGAAGAAGAAGAAGAAGAAGAAGAAGAAGAAGAAGAAGAAGAAGAAGAAGAAGAAGAAGAAGAAGAAGAAGAAGAAGAAGAAGAAGAAGAAGATCCCTCTATCTAGCTACAGGTCCAGATATTGTATGACTATTGAACACGCCCGTATTTTTTTTGTCCTGCTCCAGCGTTTGCAAAGTGAGATATCTGGGTGTAAGGCGATCCCCATTTCCCCAATCGAGGGAATTCTATATGTACAATCAACTAGCACTTCGTGACAACCGCACATGATGAATTCCCTTGTTATAACATCGCCAGCACCTCAATATAGATATATTTATATTTCTATCTATCTATCTATCTATCTATCTATCTATCTATCTATCTATCTATCTATCTATCTATCTATCTATCTATCTATCTATCTATCTATCTATCTATCTATCTATCTATCTATGTACCTATCTATCTCTATTCCTCTCATTTTCTTCTTGTGTATCCCTCTCTCTACTCCTCTTTTTCTCTCGCTATCTCTCAATCCCTCACTCTCCCCCTCGCTCTCTTACTGTCCCCATCTCTGTATATCGATATATTTATCTATCTATCTATATCTCTCTCACTTTATCTCATTGTCTTTGTGTCCCCTTTTATTTTCTCTGAAACTTTCATTCTCTCTATTACTCTCTTTCACACACTCTCGATCTATCGCTATTTAGAAAATATTCATCAAAACAGGTATCTATTCGTTTGATGTTTTTGTTGGAAATTGATCAGGCGATACGTATTATATATACATTTATATACAGTTGTGTCCCGTTTCGGCGCCCTGACCTGGGTCAGGCCTCAAACAAGGCCAGGTCGGGCCAGTGGACGGGTAATTCCCGCAGTCCCTGGGCGTATCGATCTCCAGGGGTTACAGATCTGAGTCCACACCGCATTGCTCTGCATAGCGGTCAACAGGCCTGCCTCGCCCTGGGGCCCATCCGGCAGATGGAAGGAGGGATACATGGGAGGGGGGAGTGGATGGAGGGAGGGAGGGAGGGAGAGAGAGAGGGGAGGAGTGAGGGAGAGGGGAGGAGAGGGAAAGAGAGAGAGATAGAGAGAGAGAGAGAGAGAGAGAGAGAGAGAGAGAGAGAGAGAGAAAGAGAGAGAGAGAGAGAGAGGAGGGAGAAAGAGAAAGAGAGATAGAGAGAGAAAAAGGTGTAAAGTAAGATGTTGCTTCTTAGTGTCCAACGTTAGCATTTTAAAGGTTATTTGTGTATTGGAGAGAGGGAGAAAGAGAGAGAGAGAGAGAGAGAGAGAGAGAGAGGGGGAGAGAAAGGGAGAGAGGGAGAGGTGTAAGACAAGGTGAAGCTTCTTTAACGTCAGTATTATATAGGCTATATTGGCGAGAGAGAAAGAGATAGATAGATAGATAGATAGAGAGAGAGAGAGAGAGAGAGAGAGAGAGAGAGAGAGAGAGAGATGGAGGGGGGGGGGGGGGGAGGGAAATAAAAAAAGTTTGAAAGTTCATTTTATCACTTAAGCTTCTTTCTACTTTTTGCCCATAGCCATGCTCTTCTCTTCTTTCTCACCTTCATATATACACTGTTTAAGCAGAGAGAGAGAGAGAGAGAGAGAGAGAGAGAGAGAGAGAGAGAGAGAGATTGTGTGAGGTTTCTTGGCGAAGATTTCGCGTACACGCTTAAGATCATTAAAGACTAGCAAAAAAATTAGTCTGAACATCATTCTGTCTTAATTTCAATAAAGAAATAGAGTAAGCTCGCGCCACCCGTATTGAAAGCACCGTGGGATACTGTGTGAAATAACTCCCTAAAATAGAGTATCTGGTTTAATCCTGGGAACATGGACATCCTGGGAAAATGAGCGATATTTTCCGAAAGAATCGTGTATAGAATGTAGGACACCAGCGGAGATCCGAACTTCGAACCTTCTTCTCCTCAGTTCAACGAACTAACAACTGAGCCACTTATGCTGCACTGATGCTCCCTCGTCTGTCTGCGCTGAATCAATCAACCAATACTAGGCCTAGCTACCCCAAACTGTGCAATCGTCGCCTAAGTCGCTAATATCTAGTCGTCCATGTAGATTTATGCCCAACCAGTATCCACTGATGAATGCGCGTTAGTCCAGATGAAAGGGCCAACACGTCCCAGCACTAAAGGTGTTGTTCTTGCGGTGAGAGAGATTCGATAATCACACTTAATTGGGCGGCAGGGGCTAACCAGGCAAAGAGATGGAAGAGAGAGAAAGAGAGAGAGAGAGAGAGAGAGAGAGAGAGAGAGGGCGAGAGCGAGAGACATAGAGAGATAGAGGGAGAGGGGGAAAGAGAGAGAGTGAGAGAGACGAGAGAGAGAGACAGAGGGAGAGAGAGAGAGAGAGAAAGAGAGCGGTTGAAAGTGCATGCTGAATGCGATGTGTTTCAGTGTAGGCTAACTAAAATTACAAAGTGACTGAAATGATAATAACGCTTAACAATTGGTCAAAAAGTGTAGTGACAGAGTGTAGTTAAAGCAGATTATGTAAGTATAATGGTAAACGCTATTTTCAGTATAAGAGCCAACCTTAAATCTCTCTCATAGAGCAGTAATAAAATCTGATTTATACTAGAATATGGTTAGAGGGGCATTATAATATCACAAGAGTAACAGCAGTTTGGTTAAAAAAAAACAAAAATAAAAAATTAATTGTTTCCAAATACCTTACCATTATCAATCTCTATCTTACCTTTGATAATTCCAAATGCTACAGATCTTCTCCTAAATGGAACATCCAATTTGAAGGTGGAACAAATCATTTGAAGAAACTGAAAAAGTGACAAAGTCATCAAATTGCCTTGCATGAAAAAGTAACGGTTGATTTCTTAAAGACCAGAAAGTGTCAGCAACTACAGTGGGGAGTTGACTTGTGTAAAACATGAAAATTTAAAGGTGCATAAAATGAAGAGCAACATTGCTTACTTTTATGTATGTGTTCTCAGTGAACTAAAGTTCAATCCAAAACAAGAACATCGGAAGAAAAAAGTATTCATTTCCTATTAAATAACAGTACTATGATTTGCTCTGTGGTGATTGAATAGTTTCGGTGATAAATTAACAGACATAATTTGTTAACAAATTTTTTTATATAACAAAAAATAACATTTTAAATGACTTAAAAACATCCGTAGCTACTACACATAAGCGTTTTTCAGATACACCATGGCTTTACATAAACTTTTTTGAGGCCCAAATTTCCTTTTTCTTTACATTTATAACCACTGTTGAATATGAACTTCAGATATAATAACACTTTCTCAGGCTGTCCACTACAGGTTGAACATACATCAGAGGATTCTACTGCAGTCTCATCTCACTTGAAATAAAATATAACAAGGTGTTTTTTTTTAAACTAAAATCAATGTGATAAAAAGCAAAACCTGTAGATAGAATCCACTGGCTGTCTCCAGGAAAAGGTTCAAACTGGCTTGGGCCTCAGATTTCTTGGGGTTCTGGGGACAAATTATATGTTGTTTTTTATTACAAAAAGTGTGTTCACCATCAATTTCTATAGATAAGGACTGATAGTCCAAAAATGCTGTTTGAGATTAGAAGAGTGTATACTGTATTAATAATAATAATAATAATAATAATAATAATAATAATAATAATAATAATAATAATAAAAATAAAAAAAAACTAGTAGGATGATCATATTGCCTTCACTATTTTTAAGTTTGAGATATTGATGGAATGTCTTTTCTCACCTGTCGATCTTTTGTCTGGGACTAAAAAAATACTGGCATTAGAAAAAAAAAAGAGGAGGCAAGAGGAAAATAGATTACTTTCTGTCGTTTTCTAATACCGTAAATTAATAATTTCTCACATCACTTTTTTTTCATCACTCATGATTCTGTTTAGCTGTTATTGCAAGTGAGACGTGGTAAAAGAACTCTTGTAACACAACACTGAGGTGCTGGCTAGGTACTCAATCAGAGTATATAAATATATTGTTCACACCAACTGAATCAATTTATATTTTCACGGCGTCTTTGATGCAACTGTAGCTTTTTATGTTGCCGATTGTTGTTGCTGTTGTAGTTCATTTTTGTTATTATTGTTTTGTTTTGTTTTCGTTTTTGTTTTCTCGCCCCCCCCTCTCTCTCTCTCTCTCTCTCTCTCTCTCTCTCTCTCTCACCCACTCTCGCTTTCTCCGTGTTTAACGTCTCTTAGGTTCCCCTAAAGGATTCTATACGGTGCAAGGAGGTGCTTTTGGGAAGCGTCTGTCATCCACACGTGCACAGTTATTTTGTTGTTGTTGCTTTTGTTGTTGTTCTTGCTGCTGCTGTTGTTGTTGTTTTATCATTCTTATAATCTCTCTTGACCTGATTTTTAGACACCTTCATTAAAACCTGTACTTCTCTGTTTCTACCATCAGAGAAAGATGACAAGGATGCGGACTCGACCACTCAAGGGAAGCAACGCACATCTTCCAGCAACAACAAATCAGGCTCCACAAAGGGAAATAAACAGGGGGTACGTACATTTCAAGCGACCAAAATTATATCATCCTTTAATACGTTTCTCTAAATCGCGAATGTTGATAGCAGTGAAATGTCATTAGGGATATATTTCGTCCCATCTTTATATCGGGAAAGGTTTTTCTTTTTTTCATTTCTTTACTTATATGAAATATATCTCTTCTTAAGGCACTCCAATGTGCATCTAAAGCATTCAATTTACTCCGATCTACTTTTGATAGCTTTAATTATTTCCGGGTCGTAGGTGAAATAAAGAACACGTTTTATTGTCACTTGTGTAGTAATTTTTAACTATTATTTCTCAACATGACCATATTATTATCCTTCATTTTCTTCAATCAATTTATCGTCATGAAAGCACACAGTATGCCACACAAGATACACACCGTCTTGATCACTCTAACATCTGTTAATCATGATATTAATTCTCTAAGCTAATGCACCTGAGATTTATTGCGATGGTTATTTATCTAGAAGGAAAACAATCTGGAAAATCATTGCTCTACGTTAAACAGATTGTAAAATAATCCATTTCTATTAGATATACATTTTGAATGTTCTTTCCCTTCTCATATGCATCACAATAGAGTATAAGTACTAGCTTTTCTCCCCTATCTATGTGTGTTAATTAAAACAAGCTAGATCTACTTCTTGTAGTTCCATAGTATTTCACAAACATTAGCGGTCACATAGCGCTTTCTCTATTTCAGTCTCACTAGGTAGTTCGCTATCGTTTTAGAAACAGAGAGATCTCGTGATGTTTCTTTGGTCTCGTGGAGTATTATAGCTATTATAGAGCTTTCCACTCGTCTATATCAAATAAAGTGTTTGTTTCTGTTTCGTCTCTGTTAGAGGAATCACAATTATGGCTTATTAACTAAAAAGAGTGTGATTTTTTAAATAGAGCGTAACTATTTTTACGCTATATAATTTATATTTCGTCTCTGTCTTAACCAAAACTCAAAGGCTTGCCGCTGTCTTTTGTTCGCTAGGTATAAGTCTATTTTTTTAGATGGCGTTTTGCATAATAATGTAACGCATAAACTTGTTTCTCTCTTTCTAAGATTATTTGTTGTGCTATTATAATGAACATATCTTTACTTGATTATCCATCTTTACGAACACACTATAGCCAAAGGCAGGTCGTACAAAATAAGTTTTCATTTAAATAAACGTTTTAATGACTGTCAATCAAATACATTTTTTAGTTATAAGACATTGATGCTTTTATAGTGCAACAAGCAAAATGTTAAGATTCTATAAAGCTTCCAGTTTTAAAACAGACAAAGAATAACGGAAATAATTAGACTGTGTTTGTTAATGCTCTTTTTAAAGCTCCTATTGAACTTTGCACAAAGCTGTGTGAGGAGAGTGATTTCACAAAGAGTTGTCCCACTTGTTTGAAAGACACAATGCGTATTAATTACGATGAGCAAATAGATTTCGACGCCCGACTATATAAATGGTACCTATATATTTAAACACATAGCAAGTCGAGCGTGTAATTCTACTTTCACTTTGCACTTACAACCCGAATTCTTATTTTTTTTCATCAACTTTCAGTGCGTCCATCTAATTAAATCTCTGCACCGTTTTACACTTCCTACTTATCCTGCGAATGCTTCACAATCTAACAAAGACACATTGGGCCGTAAGTACAACGACGCAGTAGCTTACGACTCGTCATAAGATTTCTTTATCGATATACCAACGACGAGTCGTACGCATTCTTTATCGATATACCAACGAGTCGTTAGGTTTCTTTATTGATATACCTACGGCGAGTCGTACGCTCTCTTTATCGATATACCTAAGACGAGTTGAAAGGTACCGCGACGTTGTACTTACCGTCTCATATTATTTATGAGTTTGAGCCCATAGCGTCTAACAGAAGTAACGTACGAGATAGGCCGGGACTCTTTGTGGAATTACATTCCCAATAATTTGAGATAACTGTGGCGCCCCCAACCCTCATTCTTAGCGTAACTCTCGCCGCGATTCGGTGGGAGTTGTGCCCCTTCTGCTGGAGCCGCCGCCCACCAAGCAGAGGAGAGGGTCCCTGCAGCTCCCGTTTAGAGAGCACTTCTTCAACAAGGGAGGAGGAGGAGGAGGAGGCGGGGGCAACGGGGATTCCAGCAAAGGAGCTGATGCCTTGAAAGTCTACGATGATAGCTTTGTAAGTTGTTTATACAATTTTGGCAACAGAGAGCCTGTATGCGAGGGCATTGGTTTTCAGTTGCACTTTATCGTAATAATAATTATCTTGACCTTGCATGCCAAGTGGTTGTATGCCACTTTCCATTAACGTAGATCTAGTTCATGGAGTTATGGTTCCCTCTGTACACAAACACACAGGGCTTATGCGCATGCATGCATGGACATTTTTTTTAAATTGAAAATGACAATTATTGTTACAATTGTCAATAAACAAACCAATTTTCTTATCTGTTCAATTTAAGTTTTATTTCTCTAAAGAAACACACGCATTGGTTTTAATCTTTTTTCATTCCAAAACAATAAGCTTCCCGCTTCAGCGCTGTTCTTGCAGCTTTCATAATTATTGTCCTATTTATTTTATCTTCTATTAAGATAACGATTAAAAAAAATGAAAACCAATTCTTTTTGTTCAAAAGACTGTCCATTGAAAGTATCTGCCTTTTCAATGTTTATATTCAAGCCATTTTACAAAAATATATTTATTTAATTGAATTATAACAACTACTGTAAGTTTACGTCGAACATGGATTTCGTTAAAAAAAAAGTCCCCCTTGTATGACCTTATAAAAATAATAATTTTTTTATTCTCAAGTCAAAGCATAATTAAATTTACTGTAATTTCTTTTAAAACTATTTTATCGATTATAGGTGACTGCTCAATTAAAACATTTGTAAACATTTAAATATTTTTTTAACTTAAAGATTTGAGGGATTTTCCACTTCTTCATTGTATGCATTGCTTTTTTCACTCTGTCATTACTGTGAACAACGCGCATGAATTTCCAATGTTCAAAACTTTCTCTCAACCTTCCTAAAACACCAAGTATATTGTGGTTATAGTTTGCATGCCTCTCCTAATTCTCTTTAATACTTGTTTCTTATTCAAAGGGAAAGGAGAAGAGGGTAGGAGAAATGAGACATTTACAATCATTATACTCAACATATCAATATCATTTTATACAATATTAACGCAGTGTTACCACCATAGTCATTTTTGTTCAATTTTATAAAATATGCTTCAGTTTTATTTATTGGTGCGTTTCGTTGTTTAGGGCCAAGCTAATAAGTACCTGGCTGTAACCCCCTTTTCTGTTTAATTTGAGTTTCTCTTTTACTTATTAATTAAAATTATATAGCTTTTTGCTTTGTGTATTTCGTTACTTCTTTTCGATTAACTTTATCTTGCTTTCCATTTATACCCTCTTTGCTTAAACAGATGTGCATAATTTTCACACAAATCTATATGCATGTCGCAATTTTTTTTTCTGTTAGTTACTATCAATCCATTAAAAGAACTAGTGTTTTTTTTTTCATATATAACCGGTTCTTGAATAAGCCTTGTTGAGTAAAAAAAAAAAAAAAGAAAAGAAAAGAAGTTTAGAACGATTCAGTAAGTACATTGAAGTCCTATGATGGAACGTCCGTTAGATTCAAAGTCCGCAGTAATAGATCTGCCTAACCTTGGTGTAACGCATTGTACTATAAGTTGATCTATTCATTTCCTCACCCTTTTTAGGTGCGTAACTTTTGGGTAGCGGATTGACTAGATGTATGTACATTATCTTGTTTGTTTGCATAACGACTGTATTTCAAGCCTAAGAATTTGATTGTGAGTTTTGCTTACTGAACACAGCCCTTCTCGAAACCTCCGGCTAGTTCTAGAATAGTAATCACCTCGTCACCTCTTGTTTACCTTTGTTCTGATTGGTTGTTAATTGCTAAAGAGATGTACCGAGAATATTCTCTTATGATTTACGTAATTCTTGTTCTGGATGATTCGACGAAATTTTGTATAAATAAGAGTCTTAATTAGATTTAGCAAGAGTCAATATTGTTTTCCAGAGTCTACATTGAAACTCCAGTAATTGTACTATTGAGCCGTCCCACAAACATTGTACAGTATAGCCCTTTTGTTGGATTAAACAGTTTGAAATTGTTACTTGCGGACTTCGGATTTATTTTCTACGGACGAGTCGTGTGATTGGCTGTGAATATTTTTAATGCCCCTAGACAAACAGAGCCTAACAGATTACCACCATCACCAGCAAATCTGTTACACTTGGTCAATATTATTTGATGCTGCAGAGTCTGTAGTTTGTCTGTTTTTCTTCGGGGTTTTTTGTGTCTTTGTATATATATTTTTTTTTTCAGACTGGATTTTTTTTTTGGCTTTTGTATTTTCTAATTCGTGAATTTCCATGTAGTGTCAATTTCTACAAGGGGATAACTAATATTGCGGTTTTCGACACGGGGTAACAAGTGAAAGAATACACAAACCTGACGACTTACGGGAGGTAACTCTTTCAAAGTAAATTCTTAGAGTGGAAATATTTGCAGTTAGCTCCCTTATACTTCCATACGCCTCATGGATGTGTTTAAGAGCTTACCAGCTCAATAGGTCGACACTAAGAAATAAAGTGAAATTAATAATAACCATTACATATTATTTTGTGTGTTTCAAAGATCATAATATATAGACATTGGAGACTTTGCATGAATTTCTGCTTGCCTAGATCTTATAATATGCCTGGCTTTAATTTTTCCCTCTGCTTGTCAGCATGTTTTACCTACCAACTTGTTAACCATGCCTTTTCCATGTGTATCAAACCTTCTGATGCATGGTTGTAACTTTTTGTGTTTGCATGCTTGGTATGTTTTTACAAAACCAGTATTATTATAATAATAACGTACTGTGCACATAAATAATAACAACGACTAACTTAACTTGCAATATTCGATTTTACTAATATTTAGACAGTGCAGGTTAGTCACATTGGTTCATTGGTATGCCTCATTTATGAGTATAAGGAAGATATACCAATTCATAAGGCTCTGTAAAATAATAATTCTTTTTAGCAGTTGTACTTTTCACCAATTAGGAGTAATACAGGTACAGTTTCTCCTCATTTGTATTGCAATTATTTCAACATAAAAAACATTAAGCATTGTTTGACGTATCCGTTATAATCTTTGCTACATTAATGCGGCATCACTTAATTTTCTTTCAATGTATGCCCTTAGTACATCTTCGTGTTTCTATAATGTCTCTCTGTATATTATTTTTTTTAGCCCTCTCTCACCCTCTGTCTCTGAACCTCTCTTTGTCTCTGTTTTTTTTTAAACCTCTATCTGACTTTTTCTCTCTCTCTCTCTCTCTCTCTCTCTCTCTCTCTCTCTCTCTGTCTCTATTTGTCACTGTCTCTGTCTCGGCCTCTCTATCTCCCCCCCCTCTCTCTCTCTGACTCCTTCTTTTCCACTCTGATTCAGTTTATATAAAACGGCCAATTGCAACAGTTCTCAAGCTTATATATCTTTTGAGAACGAAGATGGCAATGATGTACAAGAATACAGTTTTCCTCACGATTGGAGCTCCTGCTTCATTATGAATACTAGAATTCAAGTATATTATGTGAATTTGCGTTTTAATATCTGTTAAATGTTTGTTTGATCTGTAATGTTGTTATTTTTATTATTGCACTTTCTGGCTGTTACTGTTTGCGTTGACCTTGTTTTTTTCTTTCCTTTCTTCATGTAGCTTTTTCTTCTAATATGGTTTGTTATTTCTTGTGTGTGCTTTTTTTAACTTATTCACTTAAATTTTACATTAATTGACTTTGTGCCACTCGTCTGTTATATATCGCTTTACATGTTGTTATTTTAAATCGCTATTCCTGGCGTGTTGAAGTTATAAAGTATTTGTTTTTCTTCCTGTCCCAACCTTCTCTCTCTCTCTCTCTCTCTCTCTCTCTCTCTCTCTCTCTCTCTCTCTCTCTCTCTCTCTCTGTAATCTTGTGATAATAACCTCGTAACTCCTATTATTATTGTTTTACCTTTCTATAATTTTGTTTTATTTAATATGCTTGCAATTGCATGAATATAATTATACTTTTTTTTGTTCACTAATTCCTTAACACGGTGTGTGCGTAGCATGCCATGACCCCATTATGCTACAACACGTATAACTTTACTCTATATTTATCGGCTAATTAAGTCTAGGGCTATCTATTTATAAACTTGTTAGAATTTAAATAAAATAACCCCGGAGTCTAACCAATAAGAGCGAAGTACTTCATTACACCACACTACATAAATCACATTTATACGTATCATTTTTATTGCTAGCAGCTTCATTCCATCAGCCATAAAAAATAGGGCTTACTTAGCAAAGCGAATTTATTTCACACATCTAAGACTGATAAACAGTTAAGTACATCCACATCACGTGAGGCGACATTAATTGAAAAGGATTCTATCTTTTATGTTGGTACAATTAGATAATAGCATGATAAGATTCTATCTTTACAGACGAATCATCATATCAAAGATTGGCACCGCGGATATAAAGTAAATTAAAAATTTGGGCTATTGGTCTATTCATAAATCTGTTATTATCCAAGCTGTAAATTACATTTTTCGCAAAAAGTATAGATGGGAACGGTCATCAATTTTGTCCCAAATAGTATTTTTTTCACTTTTTTAATGTCCCTGCCCTAATTCCTATCCGTGTAGAATTAAACGCAAAAAGCATACTTTAGCGTAAATAGGTTTTGAAGGCGCATTAGGTAAATTTGTCACGTTCTTCCCCTAATGCTATGACTATAAAATTAATGTGTATGTGGAAAAAAGAAAAGATGTGATTCTCAACCACAATGTTAAAATTTATACCCCATGATGATAACAAGTACACAACAACATCTTTGACATTAAACATCAATCATAATATTTAATAGTATTTTACTCCAGTATGTAATTCCTTGTCATTTACCATGTCCCTCACACTCAGGCTGAATCACATTCGCGTTTATCTCCGTCCCCTGTCTCTCTCTCTCTCTCTCTCTCTCTCTCTCTCTCTCTCTCTCTTCTATCGCTTTCTTTCTCTCTCTCTCTGTCTCTATTTATCTATGTATACCCTTCTCTCTCTCTGTCTCTCTATCTATGTCCTGGGGTAGAACATCGACTTTTGACGCAGAAGGTCCGTGGTTCTCTCTCTCTGTCTCTCTATCTATGTCCTGGGGTAGAACATCGACTTTTGACGCAGAAGGTCCGTGGTTCGAGCCCTGGCGATTAGGCCTAGGGTGTCAGTTTAATGTGACCGACTGAGACAGGAGGCATGGTACCCCCGCCCTGTCTCGTGTGTAGCAGGACTACATAAATATGTCGTCAACAGTAAAGACTATATAGGGCGGACGTTAGACGTTAAACTAACTCAACAACAACCACAACTCTGTCGCATGCCCATTTTCCATCTCGCATCGGTCTCCTATACAGCCCCTTCCTTCAATTGTTTCCAACTGCAATATGAATTCCCCCGCTAATCTTCTTCATACATCTTGCTAAAGTCTCAAAGCAAAACTTCAAAATAATTTGATAACATTAACCCCAGCTCACTTCAAAGTTCAAGTGAAAAGCTTAGCCCTGAGTAATTTCTGTATTGATTGAAACAGGAACTAGTTTCTGGGTGTAATTGTAGGCTAACTATATTATATACACAAGTCACAAGGGGGGTAGATACATCAAAATATGGACACACAGATTTAGAACTACTAAAAATACCGTAAAAACTACATGTGGTAGTCCATGTTCCATTGCATAAACTTCTCTCTAATACAAGTCGAAATATGGAACACAGATTTAGAACTACCAAAAAGAGCCAAAAAACTACATTACGTAGCCCATGTTTCTCCTTCTCTCTCACTCCTTCTCTCTAATACTCTGATGTTTGCCATCCCCCCACCCCCCTCCCCTCTCTGTTTCCGTACCTGACCCAGGGCAGCCTACGGGGCCGAGGCCGCGCGCCCAACCTGAGCATCGACGACACGTTCTACCCGCCGATGAGCCCCCAGGGGACCTGGTCAGAGGGCACCAGCAAGAAGAACAAGTCCCAGAAGCTGTCGGTGGTCAACCTCTTCACGCCGGGCAACAAGGTGAGTCATGGTCAAGTTTTTACTCTGGGTCTCGTCGCCGAGATGATGAGAGGAAGGGAAGGGGGGCTGATGGTCTAGTGGGCAGGCGCTTTTGGCTGGCAAACAGGGGTGGCGCGGTTTTATCCCAACTGCTGCCGCCATCTTTGTACCGGTATAGTTGTAGTAATTCGTGAGGTTTGGAGGTCATAAAACGTGAAAATAATTTTAAAAAACAACCTACTAAGCTTTTCAAGCATGGAAATACAGGCTTTAGAATTCTACACAACAATCACTGACTACATAACCACGCCCCTTTTTTCATTGAATTTTCTGATCGACAAAATGTACACTTTCATTTTCACTCCGGAATGTCGAGAGCAATGTCTAAAAAAAAAGATATATTAGCATGTTCTCTGTGTGTTTTTATATTCCGTTTAGAAAGTTGTATGCCGTTTTATACTATTTAGTTTTCCATATATGCATATCTTTACCTTGAACGATACGAACAAAAAGATTTTTTTTGTATACTGGATCAGTGCAAATCTTCTGGCGTTCTGGTCCACTTATCCTGGACAATAAGTTGGACCACGTCTCCGAAATGTTTTTTACGATGTTCGAAAAGGCTGGGATTTATTCAGACCCATGGCAGTCAAGCAGGATCTGAAAAGTCTTAGAATGTGATAATATTACCAAAGGCTCTCGCATTGAAACCAATCACTGAAAGAATACGTAGGCTACGTCAAAAAAAGAAGTCATGCAGAGAAAGCCTGTGGAAAAAAGAATAGCCTGCCTCCTCATCGGAAAAAAGGCCTGGTACTCCATGGCCTGACTTCATTCCCAACCCTGTGCCCTGAGTAAGGAAATTTTGTTGATTTCTTAGACTTGGTATGTTGTTAAGAAGCATGTAAACCGTTGGTACAGGTATAAGCGATACAAGTGGCGTAACTTTATGTCATCAAAGTGTTTGTTTTGATGAGGACTGAGAATACAGTTGTAGAAAGTAAGAGAGAGTAAAATAGAAAGGGTGGTCGGGGGATAGAGAAAGGATGAAAAAGGGAGAGAGACAGGCAGACAGACAGACAGACAGACAGACAGATAGAGAGCGACATCGATGAAGAAAGAGAGAGATAGAGAGAGAGAGAGAGAGAGAGAGAGAGAGAGAGAGAGAGAGAGAGAGAGGGAAAGAGGGAGATAGAAAGAAATACAAAGAAAGTAAAAGAGAATGAAGGAGGAAGGGAAGGGTAAGTAGCTCGACTAAGGACGTCGGAAAGTTTGAGGGGTGGGACAGGTTTCACGAGAGACAGAAATCTTCCGGTCTACCTACTTGCTGCGGTTTTAAAAAAAATAATGTATTACTTAATTCCATCCAGCATGCCATATTGTAAGAGTTATGAACTGC
>RQTK01000472.1:163148-167886 GCA_003991915.1 Elysia chlorotica
GTTGTGGTTTCGTAAGCTTAGTAGGACCGACCTGCTGTAGCACTGATTTGTGGGTTTTGGTCGGATATTTCTGTTTGACGAAACATCATGCTCCAGTCTATGTATAATGGTACGTTTTAAACACTGTGTTTGATACTTGCGTTGATTTCTGTTGGTAAAACTGTATTCTGGTAACAATGCAAACCGTTTATTCACAGTTTCGTTTTCCTGGAATGGCATTTGAAATCTATACCGTACGGTATTTTAAAACTTGTGTGGCTAACCTATGCCCTTGATTTGTCGTTTTTTTAAATTAAGTTACACATTCGTCTTAAAAACGAAGTTGCTTTTTTTTACCTATCTTATGATATTTTATACCGGTGTTTGTATATGCCAAATTAACAATAACATTAAGGTGGCTTTCAAGAGTAATAGTATCAACAAGATATAGGCGACTTTGAAGCCATCTGAAGACTGGCTGGTTCAGTTGTAGAGCACTTAATGGTGACGAGCAACATAAGTTCGCGTCCCAACGTTTTCTCTAATTTCCCTGTGCGACCATTCATCGACGATGTGTGGAATCGGCTTTAGTCTGTTTAGATGCCTTCAGTGGTTCAATTCAGTACTTAGTCATGGATTTTAATCAAGATTATTCTTGGGTTGTTTCTTTTCTTGGCGTGGATTAATGTTTCCCTTGGATTATAAAATACAAGATCAGGAGGATAGTCCACGTTGTGCTTTTTGTTAGTTTATTCGTTTTTAATCTAAGATTTTCAACGCTTTTCGGGGGTGTATCTAAACTTATGTGCTTATTTAGGTAAAATACTTATTAATTTTCTACACATTTTTTTAAAGAAACTACTAAACAAAAGGAAGCGGTTTACAGTTTGATCAACCAAAAAATGACAGTAACAACTTACGTCTGCTGTTGTTGAAATCAGTTTTTTAAATTTGTAAATGAACGTGGGTTACGCATAAGATATATAATGTGTGTGTGTGTGTATATATATATATAGAGAGAGAGAGAGAGAGAGAGAGAGAGAGAGAGAGAGAGAGAGAGAGAGAGAGAGAGGGTAAAAGAACAAAAGAGAGGAAGAGATAGAGATAGGGAAATAAAGACGGAAATTGAAAGACAGAGAGAGAGACAGAGATACAAATAGAGAGATAGACCCGTATAGACAAAGAGAGAATGAGAGGGGTGGTAAGTATGAACGGGGAAAGAAAAAACATGAAAGTTATACAACTGACATTTAGTGTTTTTTTTTTATCTTTTACAAGAAACGTATAATTCAAATTGTGAATAATTTACTACAACACTGTTCCATTAAATCCTTGTTCAATGTCCCATGCCTTACTTTTTTCCAACGGAGTTTTCGAGTGAAGCAAATAAATTTTCCCCAGTTACTATTTCTCAAGCAAAACACATCTTATTACATTTAATATGCCTATTCTACTCATAGTTAAATTGCTTTCTAATTTCGCAATAACCGCCATAATCTTATTGTATGTAAAAACTATTCGTGTCAATATAACACTAATACTTTCTTTTAACGGCGCTTTAGTCGTTAAAACTAAGCTAACTTGATCCTCGTCAACAGATAAAAATGAATAGAATGGTCTAAGAGAGAAAGTAATTTATAGATAAAATATTAAAGCGATAAAGATAGGGTGAAAAAGAAAAATAAAGGATGGTAGAAACAGATAAAGATAGACAGATATATATATAGATAGATAGATAGATAGATAGATAGATAGATAGATAGATAGATAGATAGATAGATAGATAGATAGATAGATAGATAGATAGATAGATAGATAGATAGATAGATAAATAGAAAGAAACACCTGGAAAGTGTGAGAGAGAAGGAGAAAGACAAGAATACCTGAAAAAAGAACAGTAAACTTGCGCTACACCGAGATTTTATGTGTAATTTAAAAATGTGACAAACTTGCTTGACAAGTCGAGTAAATTGGTCGAACTTGTCTGATGCGAAACTTGATGTAGAAGTCAACAGAACCATTATACCTTGCGGTTTGTCTCCTCTTTTTATATTGTTTTTAGCTCGACCAGACGGGCAGGAATATAAAATATAAAACACAGAAATTAAGCTCTTAAATAAAGCGTCGTGCCACCTGGAGCGGTCTCTATGGGACAACCTTGGAGCCATTCTGTATTTTAGACCTTCATAAAGATCGCCAATTCGCTCCTCTTCAAGATTGATTTGCAAGTTTGTGAAGTTAATTACTTTTAATAGAACCTTATTGTTTTCTTTTCCGGTTTTGTGCGAGGGGCAGCTCTATTCTCTCTTTTTTTTCAAATTTCATTTCAAGGAACATGTGTGTTACGCACAATAACTACATTGTATTGTATGAGGAGACGATCAGAAAGTTTAATATGTCCATATCCTTTTCGATATTGAAGATGAGGTCCTTTTTTAACATCGTGTACACTCGACATGCAGCATTAACAGGGAATGGTCGTCGAGGTAAAGGGGGGGGGGATACAATATTTATTAAAAATAGGATCTTTAAAAAACAACCATGATACTAGAGAAGAATAGCAATAAACTCTGATGATGCCAGTGTACACATTTATCTCTTTACTGACTTTGCTTCGCCTGTCTGTTTCATTTTGTTTAATAACATTTTTTTATATTTAAAAAAAGTATAAAAAAAATTGAAATACTGATTAATAATACAAATGACAACAGGCTTATGTAGTCGCATACTCTTCTAGAAATCCTCTCTTCCAAGACCTTGGAGTATTGGACCAGTTATAAATAGGATAAACTACAGAAACATTTCTTTACAACAGATCTGGCGCGAGCCAATCACAACATAAACACTGCGACAGATGCCCAAACTCTGTGACCACTCAGAATTATGCAGACCTTAACAATAACAATGTGGGGGAATAGGAGAGTTTGGGGGGGGGGGGGCGTATGGAACTGCAGAAAAACGCCGATAGATTAAGATTGAGGGACAGAGAGGGAGATGGAGAGAAGTACAGAAGAAGGAGAAGAAAAGGAATAAGATTTGTAAAAAGAAGAATTAATAGAGAAAGAGAGGGATAGAGAAAAAAATAACAAAGAGAAAAAATGAGAGAGAGAGAGAGAGAGAGAGAGAGAGAGAGAGAGAACAAGATTGATCGAGAGAGATATATACATAGATACAAAGATAGAAAGGGAGATAGAAAGAGAAAATTGCGAAATATGCAGACAGACATACAGACAGAGGGAGAGAGAGAGAGAGAGAGAGAGAGAGAGAGAGAGAGAGAGAGAGAGAGAGAGCTGGAGTAGAGGAAAACAGAGGAATTTAATAATACACATGATTAAAATAAGGAGGGCGGAGAAAGAGACAGGAAATGCCTGCTATAATGACGAAATTCCTTGAGGTTAGGCGGCCATAATTGACATGTTGCACTCTACACGCCTGCACTATTGTGTGTAGACTCTCACCATAATGATTTTGATATATTTAGAGAAAAACATAAGCGATGCTAAAAAAAAACCCAAAAAAAACAAGAATGGTAGAAGAGATCAGATTCTGTACATGAAAAAAATAACAAGTAAACGACCCCGCTTGTTTTGTACGATTTTGTTGCACTTTCCCTGTTCCTTTCTTTTCTTTTGTTGTGATCTTCTACTTTAAAAAAAAAATAGGTGTAGATTATTGTTGAGTTGCGAGTTGCGAGATAGAGAGACAGTCGGACAAAAAGCTGAAGAAAATTGAAATAATCCAACAGTCGAACTGTATAACCGCCATTTTTTTTTATCTAAGAAGAACATTCTCAATGAGAGAAAAGACCTGGATTGGCAATAAAATAACAACCCTGGCTCGAGAGGTAGCGTGAACATTACACTGACCTAGTCCGAGATCTCTGCCTTAACCCAGCTCAAGATCTGCGCCTAATCTCTGCCTCTTTTAGTCTTTTTATGTTAGAGGATCAGAGTGTCAAAAGGTCTTGTATTGTGACACCCCCAACACAGGGGAAGAAGACTTCCCTTTGCTCTTTGACTGAGTGACCACAGGCAGATTTGTTATGCCTGGATAATATCCCGCTACGGTCAAGCGGTCATTTTCTCGCCTTGACCACCACGGTGTGTTGGTTTTACCAGTTAACTGCTTACCGGGTGGTCGAGCTCAGAAAAATAATGTTCTCTAAAGGCGGAAATTCCTCTTGGAGTCATGGTACCCCAGCTCTGTCTCCGTGTGCCAGCACGTAAAAAGTTGTCAGGCTTTTATATTGCGACCCGTCCACTACATAGCCTATGAAATGATGGCGTTGGACTTAAAAAACTAGTTCAAAGTCTAGTGTATAATTGTTGTAAACGTAAAACTTTACGTAAATGGGAAATAATAAATGGCATTGTTTTTGTAGGTATACAATCCTATGCCTTGAATATATTTTGGTAGTAATTAATCCATTAAAATAAAATATACTGAAGTTAACTAACAGCTCGTGAAACTTTACACATATTTTAAGTTCAAGTATCAGGAAAAAACGCCGGTGTAACTCAAAATGTCTAGCAATATTAAATGATAAAGTAGTCAACAAACAGACTAACGGACAAAAAAAAACTCATCAAGGGTATTTTAATATTAATTTATAAAACTGTTAGGGTTTATTGAACATTCTTCAGTAAGTTCTGTATACAAATGACAAGTAACATTTTGTTCATCATAAACCGCGTTGCATAACCCACTATATTATTATTATTATTATTATTATTATTATTATTATTATTATTATTATTAT
>RQTK01000472.1:168417-182107 GCA_003991915.1 Elysia chlorotica
AAAAAGAAAACACACACACATAAAAACAGAATAAAATCAAAACAATAATGAGTCAATAAATTTAAGAAAATAAGCGAACTTTAAATTGTGTTAATCAAGAAAGCAAATCAAAAAACAAAAAACAACAAAACAAAAAAACAAAACAGCAACAAAAATATGCAATATTTTCTTTATAGTATTAACAAGCAGATATCACTCAAGCCTAGTGGTTATATACAAAATCTAATATCGATCAGTAATCAATAATCAGTTGTGACTCACCCATACGCGATGGGTGGTGTGCACTTGTGAACTGGGTTTATAGCAAACACGTTGCCTATCGATGACTCATTGTTGTTTGATGATACTTGTCGATAATCACAGGGGGGACAAGTTGAGTATCTTTCATGGTTAACGTCAAAAAGCTGTTACATGTACTTATAAACAAAACAAAATATTTTTCCATTTTAAAACGGGGGTATTTTTTCTTTCTCTCTCTCTCTCTCTCTCTCTCTCTCTCTCTCTCTCTCTCTCTTGCTCTCTCTCTCATATAATATTGTAATATAGATACATCCTTTTTTCTATTTGTGCATCTATTCATAACCCATTTTACCACTTGCACCGCCCAGTCCTGTGTGTCTTTTTTATACCTATTGGTTTGAAGCTCTCCTTTTATCCCTCCCCCCCCCCCTCCCTTTCATCCAAACCCTTCTTTGTAAATCATTATATGTATAATTATAATTATCTCCCATTGATCTGTTTTATGAAGTGCCCCACAAATGGATCTTTTAGAATGCTGTACATACACTTCACTTTTAACCAACCTTTCAACGCTCCTGTACTTCTATCACTCAGAGAAATAAATGAATCACCGTTGCTACTAGTATGATGTATTAACAGTCGTAAGACATCATGGACACAAAAAGCCGTTACCGTGCTAACGTGCCGTAAAAAAAAAAACAACTCAAACTCAACGTCCAGATCGTCGTGCTACTAAATTAACTTCACATTACCTCCGCCCCCCCCCCTCCCTAAAAAAATGATTTAAAGACCACAGAATTTTAAAATATAAAACATTATTCCCAATCGACTGTTAATATTGAAGCATGTTTCTTTATTGATCGCACCTATGCGACTATTACTTGTTCAGTGTTGGGCTACGCCGACCTCGCCGCTAATAAAGCTTTGAACTCGATCAATCTGTCGCTATCCGGATTTCGATCGCCACAATTTAATCATAAACGTAGTCAAGGTATTATAATTTACAGAAAGTCTACGTCAAATATTGTCCATACATCCAGTTTGTCGTATCACCAGGGACTGTAGTATCGCTCTGCGACACGTAGGGGCTTCTACAAATAATTCAAAAAAAAAAAAAAATATTAAGTCTTCGACAAGTTTCACTATTTCCCAGTGTACTCTATGATTATTGATAAGTGAGTCTCAATTAATACCAAAAAACAACAACAATGCAGCACTGATCTCTTGTAAGATACAATGGTTTTTGTCTGGTTTTCTTGGATTTAAGGATTACAATTGTGAATATTGATCGTTTTCGTATAAATAAATGCGCATATCTAGTATGGAACAGAATTACTACTGGTCGTAAGACTAGTACAAGGTCGCGGTAAGCCTTTCTACTTTTATATGTTAAGATAATTCGTAAGTTTACCACGGCGTTACACTTATGATCCTAATGTAGAAATAGGCTCATTATATTCGAACGGTGTTGTCCTTGGTAGTTGTAAACCTTGGAAGTCTACAATACTTCTCGAAATAGAAAGATCAGGACATAGAAGTTTCAAAAGACTCTCCTATAATCTTCATGAAAAGCATGACCTGTTGGGCTATTCGTAATGCTGTTTGAACATATATTCCAAACGTTTGTAGCAAAGAGCATGCCTAATAATGGACTCAAGTTTTGTTGTGAGTCGGACAGATTTTCTGTCGTTTCTTTTCGAGTGCAGCTTTCCCGATTTGTATGACTTAGAGTTGTGATTTGTTAAGATGATTATTATTTTTAAAATGTATATATGCGTCATTTATGTGTAACATATTTTCGCTGTTTGTGGTATATTGTGTTTTTCAATAGACTGGTTGACTCTCTACGCCGTATACGAGCGTACAATGTATTTCAAAAACATGCTTGCTTCAGTTACGTTTTAAAGGTTCTCGTAAGGTCTCTGTGCTAAAATCAACATTTAATAATAATTATGTTCAAATGTAATTCACCAAACAAAATTTAGCGACATCAACAGTTGATCGTTATCATGTGAACTGTTAGGTTGTGACAAAAAGATGTCATACTGATCGGAAATACACATTCAAAGCTGTTGCAGTGACGATTAAGAAGCACATTTTAAATCTGAGCCGGGTATTCTTTTGGTTGTTTCTTAGCAAAGTGGTTGTGTTATTCGTCATTACAGATTTGACACTTCCATAGGCGCGTCTGTGAAGGAAATATGATTGATTGAACGATAAAATATACATAAATGGCTCTGTTGTTGTTGGGTGGTTTTTTTTTTTTAATTTAAGTTGTAAGAAAAATTTTAAGATCTCGCAATGCCTTTCACAGTATATGTTGTACCATGCTCAAAGAGAAGAGAGTGTATAACATTGAACCAGGTGATATGAACTATGCAAGGAGTGATACACGTATATTACATAGCCAATGCTTCTGAGAAACTTGTTTACATCAATTACCAATGAGTGAACTAGTAGATCTCCCAGAACGTCATCATTAGTATACAAAGTGTTTATAAACTTGTTGGAACTGTGAAGGAAGTTAAGACTATTACCCTGGATGTCTGTATCAAGGCACGATGATGGCAACATCCCTGGCTCACATGTGGCTCAGGGAGCTCAGCATCAAGGTATGTCTTCGTTTTAAACTGTCTGTCTGCCTGTCGTATGTGTGTCCGCCTCTCTATTTTCCTCTTAATTAATCCACGTCATCTATCAGTTTATTTATCTCTCTCTGTCTGTCTGTCTGTCTGTCTGTCTCACTCTCGCTCTCTCTTACCCTCTCTCTCTCTCGCTCTCTTTCCCTCTCACATCTCTCTCCCTCTCTCGCTCTCTCGTCCCATTTCCTTCTCAATCCATCTATCTATCTATCTATCGATCTATCTATCTATCTATCTATCTATCTATCTATCTATCTATCTATCGTAGATAGATAGATAGATAGATAGATAGATAGATAGATAGATAGATAGATAGATAGATAGATAGATAGATAGATAGATTCTATCTATCTATCTATCTATCTATCTATCTATCTATCTATCTATCTATCTATCTATTAATTTATCTATTATATCTCTTTCAACTCTCTCTCTCTCTATCTTTCTCTCTCTATCACTCTCTCCCCACAAGTGCATGCAATTATGTTTTTTGTGTTCATTCTTTTCGTGAGGCATGTGTGTATTTGACCCACAATAAAATTGTTATTGTTTATAACATTCTTCAAACAAGCAAGTTATAAATCAACTCACACACAACACCCTGCTCCTCTCTATATAGCTCGCTCTTTCTCCATATTTCCTCTATGTATCCTGTACACCGTTCACATCTCAGTCTTTCCTCTCTATATATGTGGTTATATTTTTGTCTATGTCTCTCTTTTTCTCTCTGTTTCTGTCTGTTTGTCGCTCCTTTGTTCCCCTCTCCTCCCCACTCGACTTCTCTCGTTCTTTGTTTACATGCATCCCGCCCTATGATTCTCAGTTTTTCACTCCTAGCACATTTCACATCATCGTCAGGCTGTCTGCCTGTATGACCAAATCAAACCACGAACCAAGTAAAAAGAAACCGTTCCATGTTCTCTCATCTGATCCTACATCGCAACCCTGCACTGTTCATAATTCTTGTAGGCTCCGTGTGTTCATCGTCTTTTTGTCAATCCGAAGCAACTGTGTCAAAATAAGGGGAACAAAACAGTGAACTTTAGGGGATGATTCATTAGGGAGAAATAGAAGTAAAGACAGACGAAGTGCGGAAAAAAAAAGTTACGCCGGTAGACAAAAGAAATTTCAGCATCTGTTTCTTTCGCTGGGCGTTGTGAATCATCTCTCTCTCTCTCTCTCTCTCTCTCTCTCTCTCTCTCTCTCTCTCTCTCTCTCTCTCTCTCTCTCTCTCTCTCTCTCTCTCTCTCTCTCTCTCTCTCTCTCTCTCTCTCTCTCTCTCTCTCTTTCTCTCTCTCACTGTCTCACTCTCTCGCCGTTTCTCTCTAGTTTTCTCTCATCTTTCCATTTCCCATCCTCCTTGAAGTTAGGGCAAAATCTTTGTTTATCCCTGCTCATCACAAGGTGATGATGTTTAAAGCAACAGATCCTTTGCGGATACTTTCTTCAAAAAATTAATCATTTCAGAAGCATTAAACTTAAGATCTTTTCGCCACCCCTACACCACAGGTATCCCTAAACAAAAGTGGAGGAGAGGCAGAGGGAGAGAGAGGCAACGAAAGAGATATATAAAGAGAGATAGCGATATATATTGACAGAGAAGGATAGAGAGATATATAGAGAGTGAGATAGATATATTGAGAGAGATAGAAAGAAAAAGAAAGATAGAGAGAGAAGGAGAGAGCGAGATAGATATATTGAGAGAGAGAAAAGAAAGAAAAAAAGAGAGCTCAGAAACAGCAAAGGTTCGTGTTATCAACACCAGTTCTAAACAAAGCTAAACACAAACACCGAGGTAGGCAACTAGGCATAGACGCCCACTTGGTTGTAGAATGTGCGTGTGCACTGAATGTTTGTGGTGTCAAATGTCCATTTTGCGTCATCAGGAAGTGTGGTTTCTCGGAAAAGCGAACCTTAATCCTAGTGCCTCCTAAGTCTAAAAATAGATATTTTATTGCGAGGAGATTCCAGCAGAGCAGGATGCCGATAACTTGGCCAATTAAAATAATATTACACTGGTACCTACCCAGCCGTTAGAGTAATCTCAAGCAGGGATTGAATTAGCAACCTCCCACCACTGATTGGAAACTAAGCACTCTACCATTAGATCACCGCGCCTCCATACCTGAAGTCAAGTCAAGTTCAGGAGATATATTATGCCAATCCTAGCTCAGATCAGAATGATGTTCTGCTGATAGACGGAAGGGAGATAATGGAATCTTAAAATGTTGCTTTATTTTCGTCCAAGAGCTTCCACCAAGGCACCCAAAAATAGAAAGCTATCTCGCCGAATTGAACGGATTGATAAAATGTTTACACGCTAAGGGCCAAAGTGGTTTATTTCTATACAATATGTAGCAAAGATAGGACATTATGTTACATAGAGAGTATTTTTCAACCCACAAAACCAGCCTACAGTATAAATAAATTGTCCTATTAATGCGCGCACTATTTTGGGGCATTTGAGAAAAACAGGAAAGATTGAAAGTTTGATATTAATATTGTCTCGAAAATAATAACAGGAGCGCAAAGCGATGTGAACACGTTTGATAATACAGCTTATTTTAACTGTCCCAATTTTTTTTTGTATTTTTGCTTTTTGTTCATTTCAGTGACTATGCCATCTTTATTAAAAGCCTCGGCCTCAAAAGTTTTATAATGATGCCTGTTTTGAATACCTAGAACACGAAGCATGTTTAGTGACGCAACTTTCCAAGGCCGTTATTCGTACAGCTTCTCCATTTGTTGTCAACAGGCTTTGTCTATTTTTTTTTCCGAGTCTCATATTTTCAAACAATAGGTATGACTGCGGCCAGCGCAATTTGGAGGGAAGGGGGTCTTTCTTTGTTTGGATTCGATTAATCTCTGTAATTTCTAATTATCTTGTAACCCACCCCTTACCGATCACATACCAAGTCTGGTAATGAACAGCTTGTTCGACCACACATGAAATTTTTTAAACCATAAATTGTTTAGGGACAAAGGGGTTTAAATTAAGGAATCTGGTATGTGTACAATCTATTCCCAGAATAGCTTGATGGTTAGGACACGGGGGTTAGAAAACACGCGATTACTCGAAATACTTTTAATGATCGCTCCTCAAAATGAAGATTTGTATAATATCTCAGTACGTTGAAAGGTTTGATCGCTTCCAAAACAGAAGGCAATGTTCAAGAATGCGATTGACGTAAAATAGCAGGTTGTTTTGAATGTCGTTTTTTTCTTCTTTTCTGTTATTAATGTATTAATATAACCCTTGGTCTATCTACCTTTGGTGTCTGCTAACGCATTTTGCAGGTACGGCGCGGTCCACAACAACAACAGTAATAATAATAATAATAATAATAAGAAGAAGAAGAAGAAGAAGAAGAAGAAGAAGAAGAAGATAATAATAATAATAATAATAATAATAATAATAATAGAAATAATTATGATAATAATAATAATAATAATAATAATAGTAGTAGTAGTAGAAATAATAATGATAATAATGTATTTTTGAAATCCTATCCTGCTTACATTAATTTAACGCCATCTGGTTTGCTGGGTTTTCCCCTGATCTTGTCTGGCTCTGTGTGTAGGTTATAGGCATCATTTTTTACTCTATCTATATTGATCTCTGCCGTATTTTTTTCCGTTTCTGCGTTTTCATGATAACCCATCCAACTTTTTCTCCCTCTGTCTATATCTTTATTTTCTCTCCCTTCATTTCCCTTACTGTCTGCTGGAAATTCACTCCCACTAACAATCACCCACTTTGTCTCTGTCTTACCCCATTTGTTTCCCTCACTCTATCTCGTCTCATTCGTATTTCTCTCTCTCAGTGTGATTTCCTGTCTACCTCTCATTTGTGCGCTGTCTTCAATGTGTCTCATGCTCCTTAATATGTCTGTTTGTCTATCTATATCTTTTTATCTGCCTCTGTCTCTCTCTCTATCTATTACTCCCTCTCTCTTGTTTCTCTCTCTTCTCTCTCTCTCTCTCTCTCTCTCTCTCTCTCCCCTGTATCTCTAGCGGTGTATCTGTCTGCCAGGCCACCCATCATGAATTCCTTCTTTTGGTACTCCGAAACCATTTCAAATGAAACAAACATAGCTTTGCTGCATGTTGCCAACCAAAATCTAGGTAAAACTTTGATCTTGTTGATGCCAAAACCAAAGTTAACTACAGAGGCGTCTTTCACACCAAATGTCGAAGAATTACATTGCTTCATTGTTTTAATAATGGCAATATTTTATGATACCATTTCGTTCCCCCAATATTAATTTTGGCATTAACTTGTTCTCTATCACAAGTGAAAACTGTGCGCACAAAAATATAGTATCGGGAAAATCCCGTTTAAAAATGTACCGCAGTTCACCAAAATTTATTAATAATTTACTGTAGTAATCTATCCTAGACTTATGGTACCAGTAACGGCTCAGAAAACCCTATACCCAGATGGTAAGATTATGTCATCCGTAATACACAAAAGATTGGCGTTAGGCATACAGCAATGCATTCTGTAAAACACGGCGCAATCTTTTTGTTGGCAGGATGTGCGACTCGAATTCACGTTCAGGGAAAGAAAGAGAATAATAATGGGTCACAGTAGAAAGGGTTGGTTTTTGGGTTATGAAGAAGTGGTGTCACAATGTTGTGTCAGAGAGAGAGAGAGAGAGAAGGAGAGAGAGAGAGAGAGAGAGAGAGGCCTCTCTCTATTGTAAGCGCGTTTAATTCATGTTTTCTTGGATAAAATCAGAAATAGGACACCACCAAGACAACAATAGACACACCACTCCTCCAAGAGCCTTTTCGGGATTTTAAATCCCTTTGATTGATTCTAAATCACGAATGTTAGATCTAGCGGTAGGGCCGAAACGGTCCATTCTATTGTATGGGAGCAGAAATATATTGGCAAACATCAGAGGCACAGTTCCAAGACAGAAGAGATTATATACATCATTTCTGACAGGCTAAAAATGTGAGAGACTGGTCTTTTTTTCCATTACGTTTTCTTGTATTATTTTCAGTCGCTACGAATATGAATACAATACAGTTCTAAATTATTTTGCGCTTTCCGGTAAAGACCAAACGTATCAACTGATTTTAAATGTAAGCGAGCTCTCCCCCTCTTTCCCATGAATTTTTTTTAGTCGCTACGAATATGAATACAATTCAGTTGAAAATTATTTTGATTTTTTTTTCCGGAAAAAAAAAACGTATCGACTGGTTTTAAATTTAAGCGAGCTCTCCCCCTCTTTCCCTCTATTTCTGTCTCTCCCTCAGTCTCTCTCCCTCCCTCCCCTCTCTCTTATTCTCTCTCTCTCTCTATCTCTCTCTATTTATCGCTCTCTATCTCTCTCTCTTTCTCTCTCTCTATATATAGCTCTCTATCTCTCTCTCTCTCTCTCTCTCTCTCTCTCTCTCTCTCTCTCTTTCTCTCTCTCTCTCTTGTTATGGAATAACCCTTCTAGTCTTTTTTTTAATTGTTGCAATATCAGACCTCGATATCGGGTATGATCTTGCAATATTTAGGATGCCAGGAGAGGAAGTTTGGCTTACAACAAGCCCAGGAAACCTGCTACGTGAATTATCAATTTTTCTTGACGTCAGTACAGGCATTGCCACCCACGCTAGGATAATGGGTGACGTAATCGAATCACACATCGTATACATACAAATGGTTTTCCGACCTAAACACTGATCACTTTCGATCGCCTTTTGAGAATCCGATCGCTTTTGTTTGGTTCTCTAGTCTAGAACACCACAGTAATTTTAACCAATATAGATCACATTTATAATTAATTAGACGTCAGTGCAGATTTCCGTACCGGTCGTCACCGTTCTCGCCATTGATCCTGTTATCACAAGGCCTCTATGGCATGATTTACATCTGACGCAAATATCCACGTTCTTGGCCGAAATCTGATGGAAGTATACAAAACCGGCTTGTTCCACTCAACAGGGCTGTCTCGTCTAAACATTGTTCTTGGAGAACAAAGTTTTCTTAACTCATCACTTTTCGCCCAAGCTTGTCTTTCCTCACCTGAGATGACGTCACTATTAATGCATAGCTACCATTTTTGTGAATGCTCTCGTATTAAACTGATCGCTAGAAAAATATTTTTTGTGTCCATCGCTTTCAGAAAACTTCCAACATATTTCTTGAAGACAGAAAGGAATACATTTTGTCATTAAAAAATGTCACAAGACAACAAACGTGACTGTTTTCTTTTATTTTCTTTTTATAAATTTTTTTTTGGTAATATAACGGTAACAAGATACATGGACCAGATACAAGTGACTTCCCAGCCTGTCTCGTGTGTGACAGCACGTAAAATCGTCAGACATGTCTTTTTGCCTGGCCACAGTTTAGCCTACATAGTGATGACGTTGGACGTTAAGCAACAAAACACAACGAGAAAGAGAGAGAGAGAGAGAGAGAGAGAGAGAGAGAGAGAGAGAGAGAGAGAGAGAGAGAGAGAGAGAGAGAGAGAGAGAGAGAGAGAGGTGGAAAACGAATAGGAGGCTTAAAAAAACATGGATATTGTTTCTCCAGAAGTGGCAAGCAGAGAATGTAAACAAAAATCATCTAAGATTTCTATGGGGATCATGTACAGGACAATAGTACAACCAAATCAGTCATAAATAACTATCTTATGAGAAAGTCCCCACTGTACTTTGCGATTCACTTTACTATAACTGATGACGTAACCATGACATTTAGATAATTGATATTTCCCAATTGCTTATAGGCTCCGTATGTCTAAAGTAGATTTATGATTAGACGCCGGTGCATATCCAACTACCTATCGCCTTTGTCTTTGTTGTGCGTTCCGATATCGAAAGAAGTAAAATGTCGGGCTAACCACGATTTCTTTTGCCTGTCTGTCTGTCACTGTCTTTGTCTATCTGTCTATCTACTTATCTATCTGCCTATCTATCTATCTATCTATCTATCTATCTGTCAATCTACCTGTCTCTGTCTTTCTCTCCCTCCCTGCGTCACATGTCAGGCTAACCACACCCATGGTTTGACCAGGTCAATACCAAGTCTACTACTGGTCAGGGCGAGGCGATTCTAACACTTTGAGTGACCAGTGTTGACAATATTGTCGAAATACGTCAGTAGCTACCGCCTACGCCTGTCTGATTTATTTACCTCCCTTTGCTTTGGCCACTGTCCATACCCTTGTAGGTGCAGTCAGTGTCACTGGGAGTTAATGAAAATTCATGTATTGTACAGATTGCACCGCCACTTAAATGTGCCAGTCTTTCTGTCTCTGTCACTGTCTCTGTCTATCTGTCAATTTGTCTATCTATTTGTCTGTCTGTTTGTCTCTCTCCGTCCCTCCCTCCCTTTCTCTCCCTCTGCCTGTCTCTCTCTGCCTTCTCTCTGTGCGTCTCTCTCGCTCACTTATCCCCCCTCTCTCTCTCTCTCTCTCTCTCTCTCTCTCTCTCTCTCCATGCTTTTTAATATGCCTGTGCATAAATAAATGTAACAGAAAGATCAACACCGCCGTCACTATTAAGTAAGGAACATCATTATGATCATCATGATCATCATCATCATCATTATCATCATCATCATCATCATCATCATCATCATCATCATCATCATCATCATCATCATCATCATCATCATCATCATCATCATCATCACCACCACCCACCACCGCCACTGCCACTTTGCCCGACCTGTTTTTTAAGGCACCAGCCGCCACTGCTCTCTCTTTCTTTCTCTCTCTCTCTCTCTCTCTCTCTCTCTCTCTCTCTGTCTCTTTGTCTCTTTCTCTCTATCTGTCTCTCTTTCCTTTATCTCTCTCCCTCTCTCTCACTCTTTCTCTCTCTCACTCTCTCTCTCTCCTCTCTCTCTCTGTCTATCTATTCCTCGCTAGGTCGCTCGTCGCTCTCTATTACTAGACATAAGACCTAATAATCAACGTATAGACATTACTGAACTTGCACTTTTAACGAATCCTTCTCGAACCAAGGCGCATCACAAATCGTTAGAGATTAAGTAGAAATGTTGTTTTGATGATGCTGCTAACTTTCGATCTTTGTGTGGCATTTTTCTCACGAACCTACTAAAAATAGAAACGCATTCATGGCCTTGCATCGTCCGTAGCCAAGCGTGACGTTTGTGTAGCAAAGCAGATTATAAACATTACAACTGGTCGTCTGGCCCACGACGCTAACTTAAACAGGAGTGTCCCCGTCTCGCCGCAGGTTTCTTGTGGTATTTTTATAGTAACCATTGAAAGTCATATTACTATTTGGACTTACACGTTCTTCTACATTTGTGTTCGTCGTACGCTTTTTTGTCATCCTATGCATTGAAACCCTGATTGTGTTCATGGAAGGTAGCGACCAAGTTATGGATTCTGAGTCCGTGTATGCTTCAATGTCTTCTGGAAGTGATAGGTTGTTTTAAGTAATTTTATTGTAAATATAAAGTATATGAATTGTAGTTTTACTTTTTATATTGCTCGTAGTAGCAATAATAGTAGTTAAAACAGCAGCAGTTGTAGTAGCAGCGGCAGTAGTGGTAGTAGTAGTAGTAGTAGTAGTAGTAGTAGTAGTAGTAGTAGTAGTAGTAGTAGTAGTAGTAGTAGTAGTAGTAGTAGTAGTAGTAGTAGTAGTAGTAGTAGTAGCAGTAGCACTAGCAGTACTGTAGTAGCAGCAGTAGTAGTGCAGTATTATTATTCCTTATCTTGATAGTAAAAGTGTTAAGAATAGAGTGTTATTTGAATATTTATCAATACCATGTTGGCTGTTGTTGTTTTTTCCTCTCCCAAATGCCGTTTAGTTTTTAGCTGCTTGCATGATTGTTATATTAACATTTCTATATTTCGAAAGTAGGTGCTATTTTAAAGATTGGTTAAGTGTTAAAGCCATTTTCAATGACTATTTATAAGTAAATAAAAAAGATGGAAAAAGAACACCTGCGTAAATACTTAACTTAAGCGAGAACAATAACAATCAATACTTTACACCTATGTATAGGAGAGCTCAGCTTAGAATATACGTCCTTTGCGAAAGTAGGAGTAGTACTTTGCGAAAGTTATATAATTAATTTTTATTTAATTTATATGATAAGAGTGCGTTTTGTTATGCATACATCACTTTCTGTTGAATCAGTTCGCAAATGGGTGGGGACGTGCATAGTTGATTATTGTTTGTGGGGATGTGGTGGGGATTGCTAGTTGGAAGGCTTAGAGGAGCGGAACTTGTAGCAGAATCCCCTCGTCAATAGGTGTATAATACGGGGTTTGATTTGCTATTTTAAGAAAATAAACTAAACTGCCACTAAGCTTGATTAGGCCGTGGCTTATGTCCCCTTGACAGCAAAACCTGGGATTATGATTTTGAAAAGGCGAACGCCTACTACTATTTCGCTGATTTGGACAGAGATATTGTTCAGGGTTAGATCTACAATGCTGCCCACCGCCTGCCAAGACGGATAGCTCTTACAATGGTAAATAAGCCTTCAAGCCCAGGTTTTGTCTCCCTCTGTCACAAACCCATTGACTACGTGTAATGCAAATGTCAGGGTTGTTTTGTTTAAGTTGTAGATAACTAAGTCACAAATTCTGCGGATTTTCTGCATTTCTATTTCGGATTTTATCTGCGAAGTGTCGTAAATAACGAACTCTCTAGGTATTTAGTTTTTAAACCTACGTCATAGAATAATTTGGCGAAAAAATGCATCGTTAGTCTCCAAAAAAATTCGAGCATTGTGTTAGATGATTCCTAAAATTGAATGGTGTTGCAATTATTCTTTTTATAGCTGTGCAGTAAGTGTACATGTTTAATGTATCTGAAGGGAACGTTGCTCCAATGCTGACTTATTGATGAGACATTCGTATGATGAGAGCTCGTGAGGACCTATCAGGCGATTATGTGAGGAGGCATTCCTTCATTGCTTTGTAATTTTCATCCCATTCCCTCAACTCTTTTTCTGACCCAATTTTTTGGCAGCCAACAATGTTGGTATCCTCTCCACTCATTATTCTCCCACTCTCTCTCTCTCTCTCTCTCTCTGTCTCTCTCTCTCTCTATCTCTCTCACATGTCTTTTTCTCCTCTCTCTCTCTATACTTATTTCCCACTCTGCTTTTTATCCACATTTTTTTTGTCAGTCATCAGTGTTTATTTTGCTTTCCTCTTCTCTCATTCTTCCTCTCTCACACTATATGTCTGTCTGTCTGTCTGTCTGTCTCTGTCTCTCTCTCTCTCTGTATCATCTATCTCTCTGTCTGTCTCTCTCTCTCTCTCTCTCTCTCTCTCTCTCTCTCTCTCTCTCTCTCTCTCTCTCTCTCTCTCTTTCTTCTCTCTTTCTCTCCCCCTCTCTCCTTCCCTGTTTTTTTTCTCTCGCACTTTCTCCCCCCCTCCCTCCCCCTCCCCCCCCCCCCCCCCCTTTCTCTCTCCTTCCCTTTATCTTTTCTCTCGCACTCCGACCCCATCTAAAAAAGCAACAAATAAAAACTTTTCTTTTGGAGACAGAGCCATAGCATCTCACAAACATATTGTTCAAGGGCCCCTAGTGTGTACAGAATCTAACGCTGGGAAAGTTTGGTGAGGCCGAGGCTGCACACTGAGACCATAGTCCTCTAATTAGGTTGGCAGGTGACACAATGCTTGTCAATTACAGTAGAAAGGAAAAGCTTTTAGAAATGAAGTTAAGTGATGTGGATAAGCAAAAAAGAAAATGAAGAAAAAAGAATAAAGAAGAAGAAAAAGACGAAGAAGAAAAAGAAGAAGAAGAAGAAGAAGAAGAAGAAGAAGAAGAAGAAGAAGAAGAAGAAGAAGAAGAAGAAGAAGAAG